>WBMW01006390.1:15392-122552 GCA_013396635.1 Penelope pileata | reverse complement strand
GCAAGTGCACACTGATGGCTCATTTTGAGTGTTTTACCACCAGTAATCCCAAGTCTTTCTTTGCAGCTCTGCTTTCAAACTACTCATCACCTAGTCTGTACTGATGTTTGGGATTGCCCCAGACAAGGTGCAGGACATAGCACTTGGCCGTGTTGAACTTCATGAGGTTTGCATATCACCCCCGCCTCAAGCCTTTCATTGTCCCTCTGGATGGCATCCCTTCCTCTCTGAAGTGCCAAGTGCACCACTCAGCTTTGCGTCATCCACAAACTTGCTGAGGGTGCATTCAATCCCATTGCCCCAGTCACCAATGAGGATATTAAATAGTTTTTAGTGCTAGCATGGATATTTGAGGTACACTGCTTGTCACTGGTCTCCACCTGGACATTGAGCCATTGACCGCAACTCCTTGGATGTGCCCATCTAGACAGTTCATTATCCAATTAATAGCCCACCCATCAAAATCATGTCTCTCCATTTTAGATACAAGGATGTTGTGTGAGACCATATCAAAGGCTTTGCACAATACTAGGTAGATAACATCACATCCTCTTCCCTTGTCCCTCAATACTGTCACTCTGTTGTAGAAGGCCACAAAGTTAGTCAGGCATGATTTGCCCTCAAGTGAAGCCATGCTGGCTGTCTCCAGTCACTTTCCTGTCTTACGTATGCATTAATGGGTTTCCAGGAGGATCTGCTCCACTGGGCACAGAGATGAATCTGGCCAGTCTGAAGTTCCCTGAGTCCTCTTTTTATGCTTTTTAAAGTTTGGGTTATTATTCCACTTTTCTATTCACTGCAGACTTCACCAGGCTGCCAAGACTTTTCAAATATGATGGGTAGTGGCTTAGCAACTTCATCTGCCCGTTCCCTCAGGACCCTGCATGCATCTCATCAAGTCTTGTGCACATTCAGGTTCCACAGATGACTTCAAATCTGATCTCTTATGATGGGGAGGACTTGTTCCCCCCCAATCACTGCTTTGAGATTCTGTGACTTGGGGATACGGTAAAAGCAATTGCCAGGAAAGACTGAAGCAAAAAGTATGACGAGTGCCTCAGCCTTTGACATTTCAGTTGCAGCCAGGTCCTCTGTCTCACTCATCAGGAGTGTACCATTTATTTTATCTTCTTTTGCTGACTTGTGTACCTGTAGAAACCCCTCTTGTTGCTCTTAACCACTAGCCAAGTTTAATTCTAGTTGTGCCTCTGCTTTCCCAATCCCATCTCCTACAGTCCCAGTCTATATCACTATAATTTTCCAGGATGAATGTCCCTGCCTCCACTGTCCACACACTTCCTTTTTGTGCTTCAGTTTGTTTAAGAGGCCCTGACTCAGCCATGCTGCTCTCCTGCCTTTCTTGCCCAATTTCTTGCATGTTGGAAACGAGAGCTCATGTGCTCTAAGACAAATGTCTTTGTACATCTCCAAGACATATTCTGCTACTCTATTCCTGAGAAAAGTTTCCTGGGGGATTCTATCCACTAGACTCTAGAGCAGATGAAAGTTTGCCTTCCTGAGGTCAAGGGTTCTGATAGCTCTAGAGAACTGTACATGCAGAAGCAGAAAGGAGCTTGGTGTTTATGTCCACCTTGAATCTACTTACAGCATTGAGTTAATAAAACCTACTGGCTTTTGCTATCAGCTACTGTGTGTTAGTGAATCACCTCTAAATTTGTCCCTCAAAAAAGAAAAAAAGAAGGCTATCACTAGGTAAAAATCCAACATTCAATTTCTATGGAAGATAGAAATCACATAAAAATATAAAACTTATTTTAAAACAGTATGCCTTTTTACATGATGTGTGATGAACAATGAAATTAGTTTTTATGCTCTGTTACCATTGCTAAAGATCTAGAATGAGTGATTCCTTTTGCTTGCCCAAAATATCCATAGAAACTTATGTTGACATATCTGCATTATGATTTCTGTTGTCTTTATGGTTCCTGTATATCTCTATACAAAATATCTCTCTTGCTACTCTCTAGAATTTCCACTGTTTCTTTTTTAAACTTTTTTTTCTCCTCTCTCAACTGGAAGGGAAGAGAAGTAGCATTTATTGTAGATAAAATAAAAATTGCTTTCTAAATTCAGAATGAACTCATTGAAGCATTCTGTTCTCACAATGGGAAACGGTGCCATTTTAAAGTCATTTTTGTTCAGAGGCTTCCACTATAATGCCTTATAGAAATCAAATAAATTGATATTAATGAAGTGCAGAATTTGGCTTTTTCCATTAATATTTTCCTGTTTATTGACAATTCCTGTCAGCAGATTTGGCCTTCGACAGGACTGCCTTTTCTAGTACACTGTTGCATCCATTAAGTTTTCAGCCACTGTATTAATAACATTGGTACTCTATATGCATGGATTATTTTGTACATACAGCTCTCCTTGAAAACAGACTGTAGTGTAAGGGAGCAGCGAGGGCCAGTTGCTTCACACAAGCAGGGATGCATGGAGGCTGGGAGGCATCAGCAATAATCTCCCAGGTCTGTCTCACTCCACTTTTTCCCAGGAACATGATCTAAGGCTTGAGGACAGTCAGATCCCCAGGTGGGGAAGAGTTGGCAAAGGCCATTGCTTGCACTCGGTTTCTGTCTGGCTCTTAGTTCCTCCTCCCTTCCAGGAAAACAAAGAGATTTCAAGCCATAAAAGCTAGTTCATATCATATTCCCACGCTGAGTTTCTGATTAGAAGAGAACCATGCTGAGAGGCAGACAGGCATAAAATATGAATTGCTACACAACTGCCTACAAACGTTCCAGCAGAATGATGCAGAGTCAAGAATTACCAATGTTATATCATCATCTTACTCGTAACTACTTCTCTTAATTGAAAGTGGAGTTCTATAGGGTAGTAAGAATCAGTGAGATACATGTCCTCAGCAGTGATGAGCTACTCTCTGGTTCCGAAATAATCATGCAGGTAAGGGAGACTTGGATTTCCTTCATTAGGAAATTACATAACGCTTGGCATCACTGTCTTTCAAGTCCATTTAGATTGACAGTGATGAGATTTGCATGCAGAAATTGTCTCATGCTGACAGTTTAATAACTTCTCTAAATTGCTATTAGTAATAAACACTAACAATTAGTCTACCATTTCATAATGTAGAAGTGTGAAAGATGTCCCTCATTCTTTCAAGAATTCAAGAATCATCTTGAATTCTTTCACATCCATATTTCTCATCAAATCAGTTAAAATGAAAGCTCCAATGAGTCATTTCCTCCATAGCTTGAAAGCATCGCTTTTGGATTATTTGAGAAGCACGAGTTGGGCACTGGTGTAAAATAGATTAGAATTGAATAGATTAGAAATTAGCTTAATGGTGGCAAATAATAGCATGATAGCTTCTCAGTGGTACAGACAAAAGTGTTAGAGCCTGTGTACAGAGGAAAGTAAGTGAAGAAAGAAGATTCAACCCAGTGTATGTAGAAAGACAATATAACCTTTCACTTCTTTACAATATATTAACTAATGACTATAAGAGCTGTGATTTCTGAGCGTGTAGTGCTATGTACCAACATCAAGGTGCACAATTTCTTCTGCACTGTAGCCCTGTCATGACATAAAAACAACTATAAAAATTGTGCAGTTTAACCTAGCCTGGGGACCAACTGAAGACTACTTCCAACAGCTACACAGATGACAAGTAGTAAGCGAACACAGCTTGAACACCACTGGTGAGGTAAATGAGAAGAACAAAGCAATTTTAAAGTATGGAGAAAAAGATAGTTTTTATTTTATAACATCCGAATTCTAGTGAAATTATGTAAGTATCAAGGGAAGATACGATATAGAGGCTCCACAAGCAAATTATAGTGAATAGACAGTAAAAACAAGAGAAATCAGAAGTTTCCAGCAAATGTTGGCAGGGCAAAAGATCTGTGCAGCTATTAAAACAATAACAAAATCTATCAAGTGGCTTCCTTAATGAAAATGTTTGCATTTTATGTATTCTTTCTATTTTATATGTCAGATGAGCATTTTCTTCAGTCTTGTAGAAATTACATGAGATTTCGGCATTCAAGAAAACCAGGTACTAAAAATACTGACTTTGGTCAAAGATTGTAAACTTATGTATAAGAAGTCCCGATCTATCACTGCCATAAATACTTAAAGCTATACATAACACCTCCTTTAGTCACAGTTTGAGATTCCCAGGCTGAAAATCTATTGTGGTGCGATCTTAGAGGAATATGCAATGTGGACAAAGCTAATTAAAAATATATATATATGAAAACCCCAAACTGAAACTAAATTATCCTAGGAAGAAACATGTATATGTCTTTTAATTAATAACTTCTAGAAAGTTAGGAACTGAATTTTTAGCTGGCACTGGGTGTGCATATGCTCTGTCATATAAAATCTTGTCCTCAGTATGTTTTCATACCCCTCTTCACCATATCAAAGGTTAACACCTGTTTCAAAACACTGCATGATGTACTTCCAGTTCCCCTCATTATTTAAACTGGTAAGGAACTGTACAAGAAACAAAAGGCAATTCTGTATGAACAGATGGTTTATATATATTTTTTTTAATGCACTTTGTATCTTCAGTTGCAAAGACTTCTGAAAACAATCTGCAGACATTCTTTAACCTAAATCAACTTGTACAAATGTTTTACAGATTTTTAAGAAAGCCAGATGACTCCTTAACCCCACTGGTGACGACCACTGTTTCATGACCATCAATTTCATTGACTCATCGTTTCTCTTTATGACCAACTTTGAAGAGGTCCTCTGAGTTCCGTAGTTACTTTTTCAGTTAGGACACCAACTATCTGTATATACAGTTTGTGCTCCCATCCCAGAGGCATGTTTTTGTGCCAGATCAGCTTAACTGAGCTGGAGAGACGTAGCTGAAATTGAACTTTCCAGGTTCGATCCTCTCTTAAAGAAAAACATTCCTGTATAAATTGGTGTTCTGTTTTTCATGTATCTCAGTCTATACTTACTTAATCCAAGGTGTTCTGTTTTTCATGTATCTCAGTCTATACTTACTTAATCCAAGCTTTCTTATTCATTCACAAGCTCTGCTCCTAGCAGAAGACGGTAAGAGGATTGTTAGACTTCCCTTTCATTATTAAAAATAATGTTTTAGATGGTAGTTTGTATTTTTTAAGAGATAACTACACGCACACACACACACAAATACACACACACACACACACACACACACACACACACACACACAAAAAAAACACATAGAAACTTGCCCAACATCCTGCTTACGAAAATGGACAAAAGCATATGACCAGGAAAGACTTTATCAACACGGCAGATCTGCTGAGTATTTTCCCAACTACTTGAGTCTGAGGGTCTTTCAGATTCAAGCACAGAATCTTTGAATAGAAAAATCTCATAATTCAAAACCCTTCGAAGGGTTTCTTATCCATAAGCATGGCTATTTGCTACTTAATCTAGCACCAATTCTTTGAGTCTACAATAATGTATATCAAGGCCTCCCACAACTTAATCAGACGTTGTAAGAACTAAACCTTTGTTTTGAACCTGTCCTCTCAGTTTCAGTCATGGTATGCAACCTACTCCTTTTAGACTCTTGAGCTGACTGCTGCCTCAGTTGTAAAGACACACTTTTTCCTCTTCATCTTGACTATTGCTTTCACAACAGAACCCGTCACTTTAGCAACTGCAGAAGTGCAAACAGCTGCATTGCAAGTTCAAATTCACGCCGACACAAGGACTCTGTATAAAGCAGTAAAACGGCAATAAAGAAAGTTTTTCTATATCAGTCCTATGACACGATTATTTTTAGCCAAAGCAAAGCTTTTTCCCCTAAAGTGTCATAGAAATGCAGAAACAAAAAAAATGCATAAATGAAATCATAAGGTTTACCCTTGCCCCTCTACCTGACCTACCTAAGCATGAGAGTAGCTGTCATAACCAATTTGCTACAGAAGCCACTTTTCATGACTCTTTCTACTTTACCTTATGATTTTTCAGTCAGAAATCCCCCTGAATTGCAGCTACAGATGACAGAAAATAGGAAAGGGGCTGCGTTTATTCTAATTTTTTCATGATGTTCACCACTTTAACACTTGGATCACTGATTTAGGGTATCCTGTCCTACCCCATACACACACACACAAAACACATACCGCATAACACACAACACATACAGTCAGGAAGCACTGAACAGTACTTTCCCTCCATTAATGGCAGAAGAAATCATACTTACTGTTTTTCCTCCAAATACATGAATTCATGGTTCCACTAGACTTCTTCACAACAGTCTTTTATGACCTAGTATCTAGTTGGTAGATCATTTTCTCTAAAGAAATTCCTCAACATGGAATGCGAACTTCCTTTCTGATGGGAACAAAACAAAATCTCAAAAGCTACGTTCCATCTGTCAAATGAAAATCAAGAAACACAGCTAACAGGTAGATAAGTCACACAAATATCTGTGTGCAAACATGCTTTAGATAACCTTGATGAGATCAATATAAATACATGCAAAAAAAAACAACGAGCTGAGCTTTCTAGGCTATATGTTTTCAGCTACAGAGCTAAAAGCAAGTGGATAAGATATGTCAGAAATCTCATAATTGAGAACAAAAGAGGAAAGAATAGAAACTTCTGAAAAGATGTTTAGCCCTACAGCTCTAGGAACAATCCGGAAGCAGTGACATGTGGAGTACTGCTAGCTTTCTCTATTGAGGCTTGCTTATAGCAAGATGGAAACTACTTGCTTCTCCTTTAATAATGTATTTGTCTAGCACTAAGTGAAGAACTGTACATTCCAGTGCCACTAAATCGTACTGTTTGCAACAGCCTGGTCAACTATGCACTTGAGCTGACTCCCAATGCATACCCTTGGCCTTGCAGAACTATTCATGCAGAAAAGGGTCCAAACTATCTGGCACATAAAATTCTTTCCACCATGGATAAAGGCAAATAGTAATTTACTGCGATCTCAGAAACATCACAGGAAACACCTTTTCTGCAAGGAGTCAAATGCAGTAAAAAAATCTGTAACCATTTTCAATATTAAAGGATTTGACATGATTTAGATGACATCAGTTGAATACACAGGACACAGAAAAATCTGCCTCTGTGATGCAGCTCAGAAAAGTGCAGACAGACGGAGAATCAAAAAGAATGGAGGGTTTTCAATAGATGCCTGTGTCTTCTACGTGGGAACTTCCTTATTGGCATTCAATAAGACATCTTACTCCTGCTAAAGCTTACTAAAAGCACACCCTGCTGAGTTTTGCTCAGTACTGAAACATGATGTACTAGAAAGGTTGTTTATTTTAGAAGGATTACTTAGGTTTTTCCAGACATTATGTCCTACATTATAAAGCTCTAAATACAGCCTTTGATATCCAATTAATTTATCTTTTGACCAACCTCCAGTGGAAAGACCTGAATTAAGTAAATGGACTGTATCCACAGTGATCATACTTTATAGCAATACTGATAAGTTGTTACACTAAGCTGTAACGGAACAAAACTGCTGCAAGCTGTGTATCTAATTTTTTCATAGAAATCTCAATACAAAGCACCTTGATGGAAGATTAACTTATGCTCCCCCAAAAATGCAAATTATACATAGGAACCAAACAAAATTACTTTAGGCAGGTGCTGTCTCACTGGCAGTGAGGAAACAGGGAGTCTTCAGGAAGACCATTAGGTGGTACATAAGTAATATCAGCACTAAAAATTACTGTGGCATGTATGGAACTCCTAGAAATGTCTGATTGTGGAAGTGTCTTTCAGGCCTGCTGAAAAAAAATATATATGTACATACATGTGTTTGTGTCTCTCTATACAAATGTAGATATATATACATATATATAGACACCAAGGCCTGCCAGCAAGGAGAGACTGAGAGGTACACAAGGCGGGGAAAGAACCAGGACAGCCAACCCAAACTGGCCAAAGGGGTGTCCCACACCATATATATCTCCCAAAAATGCTGGGGGGAGCTGTCCAAGGGACTGCTGCTGCTCAGAGACTGGGTGATCAGCAGGTGGTGAGCAACTGTAATGTGCATCACTTGTATTGTATATTTTCTTATCATTAAAATTATTCTTCCTTCCTTTTCTGTCCTATTAAACTGCCTTTATCTCGGCCCACAAGTTTTACCGTTTCTGATTCTCTCCCTCATCTCATGAGGGGGTGTGAGTGAACAGCCCTGTGGTGTTCAGGCAGCTGCTTGCTAGGGCAAATCACAACACTAATGGACACAGCAGAGCATGCCTAATGCACACAGAGGAGATAATTATTTGTGGAGTACATGCAGCAATGGGCAAAAACAAGTTCAAAGAGAAAGCAAGTGTCTTATAGCTGTGAGAGGTACTATCTAGGTGTTAGTTTAGATGTTTACAATGGGTGCTCCGGAAGTAATGCCTCCCTCTTTATTATGTTGGCGCATGACGTCAGATGTGGGTGTTGGTGGTATGGCAGCAGAGGTTGAACCTTCCCACCAATATTCCATTCAATTTTGTTGCTGTGCAACAGATGGCAGCAAACGGGCTGTCTGACACAATGGCGTCTGACATGGAAGTGTGGATGGAGTAAATATTACTGAATTCCTCTATGCGGAAAAAAATGGCACCCATTGACATTTATCAATGCTTGCTGAACATTTATGGTGGCAAAACAGTGAATGTGAGCACAGTGAGGTGGTTGTGGTGTGTTTCAGCAGTGGCAACAGTGGGTCACCTCCGCTGGTGCAGATTTGTACAAGTGTGGCATGCAGGCTCTTGCTCAATGCAAGCAAAAATGCACAGCTAATGGTGGTGACTGTGTTGACAAGTAGTGTTTTGTAGCTTAGAATCTGCACCATTAAACAGTGTTATTGTGCTCTTCGTATCTGTTGTAGTTTCCATGGAGATAAATAGGAGGCATGACTTTCATACTGACCTTCACTGATACTCTATAAAGTATGAAATGCTAGTTAAGACATTGCATCAAAAGTAGTGTTTCCCAAACTAAGAGTAGCGACTGCAGTAGGAGCTGTGACACATAACTGTGGAGGGATGAACTGAACGAAAATAAACTTGCGGAACTGAGAATCACTAAAGAAAACACAGAATCGAAGGATGGTTTGGGTTGGAAGGGACCCCAAAGATCATCAAGTTCCAACCCCCTTGCTCCAGGCAGGGCCACCAATCTCCAGGTCTAGTATTAGATTGGGTTGCCCAGGGCCGCATCCAACCTGGCCTTGAACACCTCCAGGGATGGGGCATCCACAACCTCTCTGGGCAGCCTGTTCCAGCACCTCACCACTCTCTCAGTAAAGAACATCCCCCTGACACCCAATCTAAACCTTCGCTCCTTCAGCTTAAAACCATTCCCCCTTGGCCCATCACTATCCACCCTTGTAAAAAGTTGGTTTCCCTCCTGTTTATGATCGCCATTTAAATACTGGAAGGCTGCAATGAGGTCTCCCCGCAGCCTTCTCTTCTCCAGGCTGAACAAGCCCAGCTCCCTCAGTCTGTCCTCACTGGAGAGGCGCTCCAGCCCTCTGATCATCTTCATGACCTCCTCTGGACCCTCTCCAACAGCTTCACATATTTCCTGTATTTTCATCCACCAGGGCCCCCAGGTCCTCCTCAGCAGGGCTGCTCTCAAGGAGTTCTTCTCCCAGTCTGTATATATACCTGGGATTACTCTGACTCAAGTGTAAAACGTCGCACTTTGCTGTCTTGAACCTCATGAGGTTCACATGGTCCCATCTTTTGAGTTTGTCGAGGTCCCTCTGGATGGCATCCCTTCCTTCTGTTGTGTCAACCACATCACTCGGCTTGGTGTAATCGGCAAACTTCCTAAGGGTGCACTTGATCCCATCATCCATGTAATCGATAATGATGTTAAAGAGCATCGGTCCAAAGACAGACCCCTGGGGGACAGTGCTTGTTACCAGCCTCTACCTGGACATAGAGCCATCTATCACAACCCTCTGGCTGTGGCCTTCCAACCAATTCCTTATCCACCAAATAGTCCACCCTTCAAATCCATATCTCTCCAATTTAGAGATAAGGGTGTGGTGGGGGACCATGTCAAAGGCCTTGCACAAGTCCACGTAGATGACATCAGCTGCCTTCCCTTTGTCCACTGATGCCATCGCTCCATCATAGAAGGCCACCAGATTGGTCAGGCATGACCTTCCCTTGGTAAAGTCGTGCTGGCTGTCTCGGATCACCTGCTTGTCCCTCATGTGCCTTAGCATGTCATCCAGGAGGATCTATTCTATGATCTTCCCAGGCACAGTCTTCCTTCCTTCCTTTCTTATAAATGGGAGTGATGTTTCCATTTTTCCAGTCATGAGGGACTTTGCCTGACAGCCACAACTTTTCAAATACTTTTCAAATACACGTCATACGTTCACTTTCCTTTATGAAACACCCCTTCTCTATAAAGCACTTCTAATTATACACCACAGTTAAGAACATCCAAATGCAAGCTGCTTGAAGACTTGGTTTAATTAGTGCTTGTGTCAATAATTAAAATCTGAATAACTAGTGTCATGTGATTATCTGAGAATTTTCAGCAGAAGGCAACACTTACCCTGTCTTAAAGGGCTCAAAGTCATGGAAAAGTTAAACTTGTTTAAACGCTGAATATTTTCTAAGCACTTCATCAATGTAATGCTTCATGCTAACGCAATAGCATTTAGAGATCAATCTCAATAGAAGCAGCACCTTTACCCGCAGCAGCTGGTTAAGTAGCAGCGTACTGCTATGGGAGAGCCACTTGGGAACAGTGTACTTTCCTTCTGCAGGAAAAAAGAAAAAAACAAAAAACAAAAAAAAAGATTTAGCATGAACCTTGAACAGTTAGCTCCAAAGGAATTATCAAATTACTTGGACAACAGCAACATCTCTCTTCAGTCAAGAAGGAAGAACAGGTGTACAAAAACTCAGCTTTAAGAACAGCTTGAATAATTTTAATGGTAAAATTTGCATCTAGCTGACTGCGGGCGATGCTGCCCTGACACTGCTGGCAAGTAAGACTTGACAAAAACTGCAGCCAAAGGTGCTTCAGCAGCAGTTCACCTGCAGGAGACACCTGGAAGCAGTCAGAAACCGGGCACTGAAATGTAGCAGAACCCCACTGCTGGACCCTGCAGGCACCACACGTTACAGACAGCTGACAAGTTGTACTCCGAGCATTCAGACTTCAGAACAAAGTACCTGCAGGCACAGCAGTGCCACCCAGGGGCCAGCTCATTGCTGCAAGTCCCTGGCAGCCCGCAAAACTCATCTTACTTACGGGGGAAAAAAAAAAAAAAAAAACAAAAACCCATGTTTTGCAGTGCCTACACATAAAGCCATCTCCCCAGCCCATCAGATGTGGTCTCGGTTACTTGGAACGCTGCGGCAGACGAAGCGGAGGGGGGGGTGGCGCGCAGAGCCATGTTGCAGACAGAAGGCCCGCTGAAGCCTCATTCTGACATCACAGGGCAGCGCCTGGAAAGGCGTAAGGCAGTGCCGATCCCTCGCACAGGATGAAGCGGCAGCAACGAGCCAGAATGGGGGCCTGGCGCAGCCCGGGACGCACTGAGCGTTACTGCGGCTCCTTGAAATGAGTAGCGCATACGGAACTGCGGAGCTCCTTTCCCGCACAACCCCCACGCTGCTTCTGCACGGATGGGAAGCGTGACCCGAGCACCCTAGAGCGGCCTGGGAGCGGCGGGGGCTCAGTCTCACAGGGACGAGGCACAGCTCGGACCCGCGGCACTGGTCTGCGTAATGACGCCTCGCAGCGCACTCAGCGGGCGGCTGCGCCGGGTCACGTACAGAAGCAGAAGCCATCCAGAGGGGCAGCGTTAGGGATTGCTGCGGGCAGCAGCCCGCCCTTTCGCGACCCCAACGCGCCGCTCCCACTCCGCTACACCGCCTAACGAGCGCCGCGGAACGCCCGCCGGAAACCGCCACCGGAAACCGCACCTGGGGCGGGCCTGGAGGACCGCGGCCAGCGAAGTGCGGCCTAGAGAGGCTCCAACCATCGAGCCTCAGCCCAGAGCGACCCCTCCGCCGCGGTGGCCGCGCATGCGCGCAGTTTCGCTTCGCGGTGCCGGTGAGGCGGCGTGGGGTGACGCCATGGCTCCCGTGCTGAACCTCAACAACGAGGTGAGCAGAGCAGGGGCGGCTGCTGGACCTCAGCAGCGAGCTGCGGGGGGCGGCTAGGGGCGGCGGCAGGTCGGGCCTCCCCTCCCCGGCCCGGCCCAGCTCGGCCCGGAGGGAGGAGAGCGGCCCTACCGCGGGGCTGCCATGCGGACCGGCCGTGGGAGCGCAGCGCTCCGCCGCGGCCGCTGCCCCGCTCTCTGCAGCGGGGGAGCTGGGAGCGGCAAACAGATGTCCCGGAGCTGCTCCTTTCCCCGCTGTTGGCAGCTTTGGTGTCTCGTGCTTCTTCCACGCTCTGTGTGTTTGGTTGGGGTGGGCTTAGCGCTGGCGTTCGCTGACCGCTGCGCGGGGCACGCCGGTCGGCTCTGCGCGGAGCCCCGTCGCGATGCTGGCACGGGGCGGGGGGGCCTTTCTGAGCTCCTTGGTGACTCATAACCCTGCTATTTGTCACCTGCAACAGCATCAAAATGCGGGTTGTTCGAGTGTCCTCAGGCTTGCTAAAAGTAAGCCCTGCGTTCCAACATAGAACCGTTCAGAGAGGGTGATATACTGGCTGGGAGTTTCAGGCAAGGTGGACTGGTCGTCAGAGGATGTGTAGCTTAACATTACATAAAAGACAGCAACGTAATTTTTTTATAAGATTTGATTCTTATTACTACCAAACAGGAGATCAGGTATAAGCGACTTCACGTTGTGGAGCTCCAAAGGAAGAAGAGCATGCATGTGTTGTTGAGGCAAGGCAGACTGTGAGGCGCAGCCTGAGCGTCATCAGTTACTGAAGAGATACGCATATAACGAGGGGAAAAAGAGGCATTAGTTGAATGAGGAATGGCCAAACCATTCTTCAAGAAAAAAGTATTGTGAGTTTGTGTGCAAAAGTTGGGCAGGTTTCAATGAAGACACTGGTGATGCGTTTACTTTTGATAGCTCTGCTGTCGCCTCATCCCAAGATGAAACTCAGGGTTAGTTCTATATCAGATACCTGCAGGTGTGAACTGTCATCAGAGCTCTCAACAGACAAAAGGCTAGGTACCCTCTGAAAGAGGTCGGTGTGAGACTGAAACCCTGACTGCCAGCCCACCAGGAGGACAGCAGGTCAACTTAGCAAAGAGTAAGCTGCATCTCTCTGATGGAGACATAACTGTGTATAGATCTAACATTTTTGCTGTTTATACAACTTTTCATAAAACATCTCTGATGTATTAACTACTGTGGAAACTAGTTGTACAATTTTCTTTAGTCCTTTAGATAGTCCTCTGTGTATTTGTTGAAGTTGCTGGGAAGCTTTTTTGAGAGTTTGCCTTGTTCTGAAATAGGTGGCAAGGTAGTGTGCGGGCATGAATAAGGTAAAGATGTTAGAAAGTCTAATGTTTTAAACTGTTGGATTTTTCTAGTGTATTCTTCCAGTTTGGTAAGAGATAATGTCATTAAAAAGCAGCTTTGTACTGTGCACCTTTGGCATTTTGCAATCAGCAAATGCTAGGGATCACATAAATTTCTTTCCCTATTAGGCTATATCAAATAGACACGATGGTAGTTATTGCAGAAATAATTTTAAGTAATATTTGAATAACTAATAAACTTGTTTGTTTTACCTTGGCTGGATTTACAGTAGTAAGCTCTTGTAAGCTTGGTTGTATTGTATTTACATTCCTAATTTTAATTTTCACAAAAGCAGACGTCTGCTATGAATTTATAAACTATATTGACTGTTAAATGATAGATTCTTACAAGATTTTAGAATGATAGGATTCAATTTTTTGTTAACCAATTCACAAGAAGATCAAATAGTTTAACAGCATTTTTCAGGCAGCGTAAGTTGATACCATTCATGATGTTAATTGACCTTTCTTTTCATTACTTCATATTGTATGTTTGATACAGCTATCTAAAGAAATGAATAGTTATTCATCTACAGAAACAACTCCTGCAAGTGTCTACAGCATTCCTGTACAGTGTATTGTAAGAAGCTGTATGAATAGGATGTATTTGTTTATTTCTGTTTATAGATAATTACTATCTGAGTATGGTCAGTGTAATTCAGTGGTAGGAGATCCAATATTACTGTCCTTGTAAAAACAAAATGAAACAAAACAAACAAACAACCTCACCCTCTTCGTGGTCAGCTCAGTCTTTTGTTGCTACTTAGAAGTTTTACAGAGAAACTTGTAAGTTAAAGCCGTATTAATATTACAAAAATCTTATCCACCAGGGAAATGAAACAAATAAAAGCCTGTGATGTCTCCTTTCTTTCTGACAGCTTTTGAGTTCATTTGCTAATTTCAGAGAATTTGAAAAGGAGTAGATACCTTGAAAGTATTTTAAAAGGTATCATCTGGATAGGAAATAGTGTTCCCATGAAGCAGCAAGCTCTCAGTTCTTCTGGTCTAATGAGGTAGGAAAATGAAAAAAATTAAAACGTGATACTATTTAAAAGAGTGTGTAAATGGGTTGGAAGCTCTTGCACAATGGTGAGGATCCTGGGTGAATTGCAGTCATTGTGACAAAGTGAAATCAGACAAAGTTATGAAAAATTGTAATTATTTATTCACAATAGTTTATTTAGACATTGTTTATTGTAGTTGTTGAAGTCAGTGTAAGAGTTCTAGAAACTGCCCCATTGTTTCCACGGTGACATGTGCTGCCAAAAGTGTACAGATGTTCTTTTTTTCTAATTACGCATATACCTGGGTAATAAAAGAAAACTGCAAAATCTGGCCACAGTTAGCAAGATCTGTTATTGAAGAAGACATCAGCTTGCTGCTGGCAGACAGCATGGTACATTTTCAGCATAATTTTTTGACTGTAAAATTAGGATTGAGAAATGCTTAACAGAAAAATTTTTTGATACAAACCTGGTGTTTCTGGTTTTCCATTGCATTTTGACTTCCATGTCCAAGGTAGAGTAAGGAGTAAGGGTAGGGGGAGTATGGAGAGGGTAGAAGTTGCAGAAAGTTAAAGGAAAGTAAAAATTAGTTTTTAAGAAGAGGAAAATGCAATATTCTTTTGCCCCTCTTCACCTTTTTTTTTCATACAAAGAAAAGCATAACTTGTAGATCGAAAAAGATTTGTTTTGTTACTTTTATGTATTAACTGTGTATGGTTGTGCTTTTGCAGTGTTTGTCTGTATTAACCTAAATTGTATTCTCATGTCATTTAATTTTATAGGTGTACATGCTGAAGGAATCTTTAAAAAATGTTGCTGTGCTATATATGTTTCCTATGTGAGAAAACTTTTCAAAAATTTTCGGGTATCACAGAACAGCTTGCAATATGAGGAAATGCATATAAACAAAACTTTCTAGAAACATCTGCTAGGTGGCAGCACATAATCAGCAACAGCCACAGGCAGGGGCAAGTTTAAAGGGAGATGAACGTGTTTAATGCGAGGAATTATGTTTGCTGATCAGCAATATACAACAGTATGGAACAGAAGCTAAGTCAGATCTGCCTTTTCTCAGAACTGATCTTTATTCACAGTCACAGCTTGCAGATACGGTTATGTCCCCTTTTTTCTCTTCTTGGAGTTTACTTTCTGTTACGCCTCAAGGAATTAAGCTGCAAGAATCCCCTGATCTAATGTAAATGGTCTGTGTATGGATGCTTTTAAAAATGTGTAGTTTTAATATATATGAGTGCTGTAAGGGCCAAAGTTGTATGTTAGTAAGTTGTATTTTGTAAATCAGTTTTAATGTTTTCAGAGTTGAGAGTTATTTCTGTAGAACATGTGAATTAACTTGCCAAATTTGCCCTGGTTTCGAAACTTTCATGTTAGGTGAATTTTTCTCTTAAATTTGTATTTAGTAATCAGTTATGTAATGTAAAATAATTTCTCTCTGTAATAATGATGTGGACCTGTTGGTGATTTAGCATGAAGTTGAGCTTTATGAAGCTGTGTTGTTTTGAATCGTGCAAGCTGCTGTGTAGGTAATGCTTATCATCCTCAGTTGAAAGTGTTCCTTTTATGCTGAAAGGTAAAATCAAGATAGAAGTCTGTCTTGAGAGTAATATACATAAGCACACAAATTTTTTGTTCTTCTAAGTGAACTGCAGATTAACAAGATTGTGCACGGGGACCTAGTGATCCAACTGAAGGTGGTTGATTCCATTCAGCAGTTTTCTGGGTCCCAGAGCTCTGTGCAGTGATATTCTGTGTGGCAGGGCTCAGGCTCTTCTACTTCTTTCGTCTGCAACCATCATCCTGACTTCTGTGTTATCTGGACTGCAGATGACACGGTGAGAAGGTAACCTGGGCATGTGTTGAGCATTTAGGCTGTTGTGCAGTGTAGTCAAAGACAGTCAGTGTGACCAACGAGGAAGAATCAGACAAAAGCTGTGGGAAATAGCTTCGGCTTGTCAGGAAAGGCTGACATGTGAAACTGTCATTTGTGCTGTATCTGTAATTCTGTGGAGTTTGCATCCTTGATCACAGCACAATTGGAGGGAAATGTGAATTTGGAGGTGTTTGTACAAAGGTCTGGTTTCCCACATATAGCACAGGTCAGTTTCAAGTTGTCGTTGGGTGGTCACTGGCAGCTCAGGTAACATATGTAAATAGCACATTGTTACAAACTTGCGTTCATGCCTAACTGCTCTCAGAAATTCTTGTGCCTCAACCTGTAACTGAAAGGCTAGATACATTCTTTTAACTTTCTCTGAGGAAGGTTTCTGTATAATAGTGGGAAAAAAATTGTATTCTCACTGGGATATCAGGTGGAATTTTAAAGGAAGAGTAGGGAGGAGGAAATTTGAGAGGGGCATGGATTCCTCCTGAAGCTGGATTGACTTGCACAGGCCAGAAATTTATTGTTTTTGTAAGGCGTGTTAAATGTGAAGTGCTTGATTACTTATCCATGCTAGTCCCTAGCACATAATGTCTTTCTGTTACTGATGTCGTGGGTCCAGCATGCTTATATAAAGCTCATTTTAAAATGTGCCTCAGATGAGGCTGAAGTTCTGTTGTCATTGAATAGTGACCATTTTTGTAGAGAGATATTCCAGATAAAATGCGGTTGGGGACTGCTCTCTTGTATTTATCCGCTGTTACTTAAGCTCTTCCCTATTTTCAGTGTTCAGCATTTTGGCTGCTCCATCACTCAGATGTGATACACCTCTGTCCATTTCCATTGACATTAGGTGACAACTTAAGTAATTAAATATCTTATTAATTACTTTTTTTTTTTTTTTTTGCATTTTAGACTATAGAATCTGGTACAGTGTTTAGCATCAAAGAGTCTCTCATTTGAGGCTGTTTGAAGAATTGCTTTACTGTTCAGTGTGACATCTTGGACGCATGTGATGTGACCCAGGCATGTGATTCCCAGACTGATTTTGGGGCCACTGGACTGTGAAGTAAACAATGGGGAGAGCAGAGCATTCAACCAGCAAACCTAAATAGTCTGGTTGACTGTGTGATGTGCAGTTGTGTTGTCTAGCAGGTGTTCATTTTGTGGAAATGAACTACTGATCAAGGTGGTGTGGGCAGGACAACTGAGGGGTTCAAAGAGAAAGCCAAAGGAACCCTTAGGTCCTGATGGCGTTTCAGAATGAGGTCACTGGAGAGTAGTTACAAACCAGTGTAGAAGAAGAATCATATCATTTTACTGTTGCGCTCTTAAATTTTTATCTTTGGAAAATGTGGATGAGAGTATTTTCAAGGAAAAAAAAAAAGTCTGGTCTCTTACCTGCTGCGAAAGAACTCTTAAAACAAGCTGCAGCCCTGTAGTAAATAAAGCAAAATGTGATTTTCAGGAGGTGTATTTAACAACTTAACTTTTTCTTTTTTTCTTTTTCTTTTTTTTTTAATCACTTTTCACTGTCATGAACAAACTGATGTGAGCATTCAATTTTTTAGCATATTATATCCAAATAGCTAGCATTACCTAAGGAATGTCATGATACTTTTAAGTGCATTCCTGGATCTTCCTTACCAGTGATTAAAAAAAAGAATCCTAGTCTGAAATTTTCAAAATAACAATGACTGAGTGCTGTTAGGCATTATGGTATTTAAAGCAGTCCAAAATGCTGGGCAGCCAGCCCAATGTGGTTATGCAGACTTCTCTTTGAAATAAAGTAGCTGCCCTCAAAGATCCATTTTGTATGCTATCCTCTGGGCTATGTGTTGAATCTAGATGCTCCTTGAGCACAGTTTAGTATTCCCGTATGTTGACTTTGTAGCTGAGTAAGGGGGAAATGAGCATGAGGTGAGGTATCTGACCAGTTGTCTGGTATTGAAGTGAGCTGTGAGATGTCCTATTGCTCATAATTTGGAATGTCACACTCTCTTTCATGGCATGTGACTGTCTGATGAAGAAAATGCTACATCTTTGTGTAACAGCTTAGTTGTCAGAAAAAATTACAGTAGTTCAGAAAGCTACTCTGTAGTGCCCCTCCATCCGAGCTGAATCCTGTGATCTTAAGTCACCAGCAGAGTGCACTAATCACAAATACTAACAAATGCTAGACTACTGTCTGGGAAAGAAGGTTGACTTTATGTGGTGAGGGGCGCCTAGCCATGTAGTTAGCCAGTGGGAGCATTTCCTAGGAAGAGTTCTTGGCTGTGCTCCAAAGGATGCTTATCCAGCAATTAACATAAAATACATGAGCTCTCTCAGAGGAAATACTGGAACTCAGAACTATTTACCCCCGATAAATTCTTCTTGCAGGTCTACAGATGAGTTCCCTTTTAATATTTTGTCTCTGGCTTGTGAGTCTTGTTTATTCCAGCACCATCTTAGTCTGGCACTCTGGCCAAGCCACTCTGTTTAAGCAGAAGCAGTTATCTTGGACTCCTTCACAGTGAACGCATTCTGTAATGTTAGGCTTTTCAGTTCCAGTAAGTGCTCCAAAACCCAGTCTATTCCTCAGGTGATGGGCACCAGTTCTTGTCCTGTTCTGAGCTACCTGCCAGTATGGTTAAGTTGTATCAGATGTACCATCTGATAGCCAACTGAAGTCAGCTTTAGGTTGACTACTTCAATATTAATCTAAATATCAAGTGTTTGCACTTAGATACTTTGGAAAAAGGTACACGTGCCTGCAAAGTTCTATAGTTGAAATTGAAGCTGTGGCAGAGTTCTGACATTGCCAAGATCTGCGTTTTCCAGGCTTGTGCATGGTCTTAAATGCTTTATTGAGGCTGGCCATACAGTCTCTTACTTGTCACTGAAATCAGTCTGATGTCTGTATTGGAAAGGTAGATCAAATAGTTGTAAGAGTTAAAAAAAAGACCAAAAAAAAAAAAATTCCACACAGTTCAAAACCAAATAGCTCATCTACTCCATCACTTTTTTTCTCAATGTACTGGCAAATTACTACTGCTGTAAATTACAAGTCTCTGCGAAGTTAGAAAGCTAACAGTGCTTTCTCTTTAAACTCTGGAATACTTGACAGCAGTCATATTTTAGCTCTATGGAAATGCATGTAAAAATTCTTGCATTACTTCTGTTACTAATAAATAATTCTAAGTGCAATGGTTCCTTGAAGGAGAAAAAAGCTGTGCTAAATTGGGCTTGAATTCTTTTTAAAACACTTCAAGTGTTAAATTACTGACATTCTTTTAGAGACCATGTAAATGTTCTAAGGAAAAGGTCTTTTGAAAGCTTATGAAATTTCCAAACTCTGTGAGATAGAATTCTGAGGAATTGTGGCTTTTTTTTTCTTCTAGGAACTGTTCCAACAGCTGTTTCTAGAGTTGCCACATCATCAGTTGTACTAATGGTAACAGCAAATTCTGATCAACCATTGACACAGATTTTCTTTCAGCAGATTACTGAAACGATTAAACACGGCAAACTATGCTTTTTGGCAGTTTAGCCCTTATCAAACTACCATCCTTCAGGACAGAAATGAAAACTTTCCCTTAGCACAAGTGGTTTATATAAAGTGTCTGTGCTAGGTAGGCCATGTAGGCTAGCAAGATGCTCTCATAAAACATCTGTGGTGGTGTACAATAATGAAAAAAACATGCAAACACAGTCATGGGAAGCTCTGTAACTTGTATTTGAAAAGAGCTGTGAGGTACTTGCAGGGCAAGTCAGATGCAATATATAGGTATATATGCATGCTTAAGACATATGGTTTTTCAGAAATGCTTTTTGTTATAGTAAATATGCTTAATTACTTACTGCTGTCATTGCAGACATCCTTCTACAACTTCTGCATTACCGGGCATGAAATTTGCTGCCAAGTGAAAAGGAAGAGAGGCTGAAATGGGGTAAAAGGAAGGGGAATATTGTGGTGCTGGATTTTTTCCCAATAGATTTTTAGAGTAGGGAAGTGTACTAGAAGAAGAATAATAATCAATTGTGAATTCACTGAATTGGTAGTTGGTGAAATGGCAGTGATGAAATTCCTTTTGGTTTGTCTTATGCTGTGGAGTCTGGTAGTGCAGTTAAAAGTTTTTCAGTTAGGGTTTCTGGGACAAGAATGGAGTGTCTGCTAAATGCAGTGACTCTTTAAATGCCCTTTAAATTCTATCCGGAAAAGGGATTTAAAAGTGCTGTACTGATGTTTTAACGAAAAGTTACAAGTATTTTATTTATATCTCATGCAAAGATGGGTTACAATGATGAATGTTTATTCATGCTGCATTTAATACCAAATGAAATACATGTATGTATATTCAAAATTTACTTAGAATGTAAATCAGTGATCATGGTGTAGAAGGCAAATATGCTATTCATTTTTATTTTGTCGTGAGCAAACAGACAAAAATTTTGTCCAGCAGAGTATCTCTGTAATAGCTCATAAAGAACTTTCATTTAAATCATCAGAAGGATTGATGCTGACCAAAAATAAATTAGGGCCTCTAATTCACTGATTTGACTGTAACATCTAGAGATCTGGTTGGATTCATGCGGTTGAATTGGAAGCTAGTTTCTCTTAGGTGTGTAGACTTTTTTAATCCATAGTCAAGCAAACATTATATATAAATGGATCTCAGCATCTGAATTGGACAACTACCAGCTTAAGATACGATTCTACAGCAGTTTGGTAGGATGAAAAGTTAGATCAGAAAGTCTTTAAAATCGAGTGCAGTCCCAAAAATACATTGTCCTACTGGGGAGCAGCAGTGAGGAGTACTCCAGTAGGAGCAGGAACTCAGGATGCAGAGTAAAATGTTGGGGACTTTGTATTCCCCATTTTTAAGGTACTGTGTATTAAGGTTAGGTGCAGGTAAAGCTAAAGCTATTTAAGAAAAAGAGTGCCATCTTCTGATTTGCCTTGTTCCATTTCCAACTATCAAAAATGAGAATAATCCAGCTTCGAATAAAAGCCTCCAAACATGTTTTTAAAATGGTTATAAACTTGTCTTTGTCTTCATTATTTCTCTTGTTTTTGCTCTGCAGTTCAGGAGTTCATAGTTCACTTCCCTAGTTTCTGACCTTGGTACTTTCAATGGAAAATGAAAACTAGCCAGCAATATAAAATTGGGCAATGAAAAACAGAACTTCTTTCAGTGGGTATAGCTCTTAAAGCTTCTTCAACTGAAAATGTTGAAATAAAATTTGTTTTGTCATGGATGTAAGTGTTCAAAGAAGACTCACTCCTTTCAAAAAGTTATCTGTAATTAGAGGGCAAACATTTAATATAAGTAATACTTACAAGATATGACTAACATAGATTTACCAGTAAATGCTGAGTGTAGATACCTGAATCCTTAAACGCCTAGGGGATTTAGTTCCATTAAACTTTTATCCACTACAATGCATCAAGTGTTTGTCTTCTCAGAATTTTGCTGTTGTAACAGTTTATCTTCATGTTTTCAGGAAACTGCTATGCCTCCTTGCAGTTTTATGAGAACATCTCAGAAAAAGTCTGAGGTCTTGCACAGGTATGCTAATTGTGCTAATGGATAGACTAGTTGCATGAGAAGTGGGTAAGAACTGTTTTGAATAGCAGCTAGTTCAAAGGATGCATGAGGGATTTCATCCTGAGGCAGAAATCAGTAGGGGACTGCTGCAAAAGAAATAAGTAACATAGGAACAGGATGGCATAACTTAAACTAAGATCCGTGATAAAATAGGAATTCCAGACAATATAAGGCAAAGGGCAGTTAAGGTGATTGCTCGCTCTTTTAGTGATTCAGAAATAATGAGCGATGGAAGGCAAGAGAGATACAGTGAGCGAATAATGTTTCCAGTGTTGCAGCTGTTGGAAATAATGGCTGGGTAATGTGGTGTGTCAGAGGAAGAACTGGTGTGAGGGGAGATGCATGAGATGCATGTGTTTGCTTTGGAAAAGCTGGAGGTTAAAGAAGCAAGCAACAAGCTGGAATGCCCTGACAAAACCAGCACTGGATGTGGGAGATATGTTCTGAATGGCTGAATAGTAAGCATACCATACCTGAATAGATGGATAGTGTGAGTGGTCGTCATGCCAGAACAAAGACTTTGCAGGAGCCTTAATGTGCAGCTAGAAGTTGTTGCTAACACTGTGATACTTACAGTAGCTCTTGTAGATCTTGGCAACTACCTGGTGAAGAGCTAATGCTTAAAGGCGTATTTGTTAAACAGTGTCATCCAGGTATCTGGCAGGTATATTTTATGCTCTGTATTCCTTGTACTTTTCACACTTGTCCTTTCCCCCTGTTTCTATTTTGTCACAAAGAAATGTCCAGGAAGAATACAGATTGTTAGATTTTTCTTTAATTTGTTTTTTCAAGCAAGGTTAAGCATATCAACTACCTAACTTCCTCATATATGTGCATTTACTAAAATTTCTTATCATTAAATCAATTTTATTAACTGTTCTCAGGGAATAAAGAATGCTAACTGATTGTGTAGAAAGTTAATCCTTCATTCCTACAGGAAAGAATTCTTCCTGTCCTTCCAAAAAGACTGATAGTAAGCATTATGGTAGTGCCATTAAAATATGTAGGGCCTCACTTTCTTTTCTAAGATTTGTTTGGCCTAATCCATATTCGCTGTGTGAGAGAGTTCCCACAAAAAAGAGAATTTGTGGAGACATGCTAGTATAAATCACCTTAATGGAAGAGCAGTTTTTTGTGGGAAATGGAATACTGTGCTTCATAATCTGACAGGCAAATAATACTGATGCATGTTTCAAACCAGCCAAAGCTCACCTCACTTTTTGATGATAGCAGTCCTCAGCACAGGCAGAATATTCATCCTGTTTTTATAAGCTGAAAAAATTTATGATGCAAACTGGATTACCTTTTTATCAATGGTTATCAGTGTGTGATCCCTGAGGCCAAAGCTTTTTGTCAGTGACTAAGAGCACTCCTGGCCTGAGCTGGTGTTGTGCTTGTGTGAGGGGCAGCATAGGGCACCTGAAAAGTCTTCTACTAGGTGTTAGAACACGTTAGGAAAAGAAGTTCGAAATCTTCTTTTGTTAGTAATTTTTAGACAAAATAATGAGGAAGACGTTTTTTGTAGGGGGAAGGTATGTTGCATGTGATGCCTGGCTTTTGTTAAGGTGCTGTGAAACGAGGAATGTAGATTCTTTCATGTCTAAATTTTAAAATGTATTACTTAAGCATCAGGCAAAAAGGTAGGAACTTCCAAGGTTGCTTGTAAGAAACAGGAGAAAATTTTATACTTAATTTAAGGTACACTTGCATGATGGAAGTTCCATCAACTTGCAAGATTTGTGTAGTTGCCATGAGTGCTGCCTCTGTCTCCCAAATGCACCAGAACTGGTCATGTTTACTCACATGTCAAAAATTCAGTTTGCCTACTACAAAATTTAACTTGAAATGTGATTTACTTCTATCCAAAACTAGTTTAAACTTAATATTTTGAGTTTCACTTCACTAGTATGAGTTAGTAGTTGAGGCCTTCCCCTTTTACTGATGGGATTTTTTTACGTATCAGAAGAAACCTTCCTGCCTTTTGGTTTTCCAGACTTTATTCCTAGTATCATATGTATGAGCGGGGCTGAGTTTCAAAAAAAAGTAGTTGAGATTACTGTAAAAAAACAAAACAGAAGCAGAGTTGGGAGGTGGTTTTTTGATCATAGTAATGTCAGTTAATTTATTTTCAGTTGTCACAAAAGCAGAGTTTGCATACATCTTACAGACAATCCTGGAATTTCAGACAATTTCTAATCTTTCATTTACAGAGAAATGGAAGAATGGTTCAATAGGTTTTTCTCCACTGTGATTGTTTCTCCACTGGTATTTGCATTCCAACAGTGACGTGGTGTGGTTTTGTTTTATGAACTTGAAAGCATTTTTTTTCAGTGATTCCTTCATGTCTGTATAATAACAACTGTATAGTGCCATTGAAGCAAATTTTTAAGTGGGAGTCTTATTGGGGAGGAGTGGTTGTGTTAAATGACATAGTCACAAAAATACTCAGTGCCTTTTCAGTTAACATTAAGATGCTGATGTTTGCCAGATGTTGTGAAATGATAATCTCTCACAGGCATCCCACTCATTCCCTGGCTTCTCTGCATGTGGACTAATCTGAGCCAAAGGTAACTGAAGTCACTCTAAGGACGTGTCTTTTTAGGTGGCATCTCTTGCAAAGCAGAAACTCTTAATCTGTTGACTTCAACAACCAGTGTTTTTATTTCCCTTAAAATTTCAATTATCAGGTTAAAAACATCAGCCCAAAGAATGTAGTAAGTGTAAAATACACTGTATGCTTAAACTGCGGAACCAGGGGAGCCTGACATCTTACAGCTTTGCGTCTAGTCTTCCTCAAAACTGCATATCGGTATTCTCATTCTTCCTCTGTCTCTACAGCTTTTGGCTTATCCCTGGAGTCACCCTTTGAGCACTCGGCAGTAGCTGCAGTTACACCCCATGTTTCCCCCCTGAGGCGGGTGCTTTTGGGCTGGTTCAGAGCTAGATGTGCTGGTGAATGAGTATGCATGTTCTAATTGGCAGCCAAAATGGAAGATTTGAATTCTGCTTATGTATCTCTTCAAGTCTTGACATGCTAACTGTAGTTCTTACCTGTTCAGCTACCAGTTTTCATAAAACGTGTAGGAGCTCTGGCGTGTGCTAGTTTCTCAGCCTTGATGTCTGTTTATTGAGTGAGATTACTGGGGAAGGGTGCTGACAGGCAAACAATGTGATGACAAACTTAATTTCCTCAGAAACTAGGTTAAGAAATTTAATTCCAGAATACAGTTTTGATGCTCCTCAGGATAGCTGAGGGAAGTAGTAATGTAAGGCTCCCAGGACTCTGAGGATCCCTGTGATGGTTTAGGAGGCCAGTACCACCATCTCATTGCAAAAATGATTGTCGGTTGAAGAAACTCTGTAGTCTGAATGAGACAGTATGGCAGCTGACCTACATTTGCTGCTGTGGCAGTAGGGTTCTAGAGGCCTGTCAGTGCATCATGGATGATGCAGGAGTGACTGCGTCATGCAGTTCTTTGAAAGTGCTCGGAGGCATGCAAAGACCAACTGATTGGCCAGAAGAATGCTGTGAGGATGCTTGAATTGTGCATTTATTGACTGCAATTTACTAGATAGTTATTTTGAATATTCAACAATCACCTGCTATGTGGAAAGAAAGAAGTAAGTAAATGAGGGAAAGTGGAGAAGATTGTAAGAGTACAATATTTACAGAGTGCCCGAATTTAGTCTTAACCATTCTCCTCTCCTAAACATTGCTACAGTGCACTTTTTCAAGTGACTTAGAGTTGCTGTAGACAATCAACTGAGATACAAAGGGGAAAATGAGCTGATGCACTGGCTTGTCCTGCCATCGGGTTGCTCTGCTGCTGCTTTGCTTACGGGAAGGAATGATACCTCTTCAGATGCTTTGGTTCTAGGTTCTGCTGCAGGAGAGGGAGTTGGTAGATCTCTTAGTGGCTTCATAGTTTGGAGTCCATGTCTCCTTGTTCTGTCAGACAAATCCAGTGATGTTATGGGGCTCTGAAGGACAGACCAAACTTGACCCACATTTAAAGCCACTGCTTATCTTGTACCAGCTGGTCGGAAGTGAGAGCTGTGGCTCCTCATTGGTGGCTGAGGCTAATTAATACTTTGGTTCATGAGCTCTTATAGCTGAGAGGGCAGCAAGTCCTCAACAGTGCCACTCAGGCTTATTTTTAGGTAATGGATGCTAGTCTTTTGACACTTAAAAACTTTTTTAAGCATAGTACCACTCAGGTTAATGTAAACTAACCTCAGAACAAAGGCATCAGTTTGTCTCCTGTCTCTTTTTTTTAACAGCTTGTTCAGTTTGTACAGAAAGATACCTGTCTTTCTCAAAATCAAAAAGAGGCAGTAGCAACACAGAGGTGTATCTGAAGTGGGGAAGGGGGAAACAACATCAACAGCACAATACCGTCCACCTTATTAACACTGGCAGTGCTGTAACTGTGCTGTAACCTCATTGTCCCTGCTGGCCACCCCTCTTCTGCTGGAGCCCAGGATGCCGTTGGCCTTCTGAGCTGCAGGGAACACTGCTGGCTCACGTTCAGTTTTCCATCCACCAAGACCCACAGGGCCAGAAGGAGAGAAGGACTGTGAGTCCTTCTCCCAGTCTGTATACATATCTGGGATTGCCCTGACCCAAATGCAAAACCTTGCACTTTCCTTTTTTGAACCTCACTGGGTTCACATGTCGAGCTCCACGTTTGGATAATGTTCGCTGTTTGTGTAATTACTGCAAAACATTATACAGATTGTGTTAGTGTGTTTCAGATTATTGAGAATCTAGAGCTTCATCATATTCCATCTGTTTTTGGAACTTCACTAACTGAAGAGTGAGACAAACATTGTTTCTTTGTGTGTTTATTCTGATAATTCTTATGTCACTCTTGCAGCTTCTTCTGTTACTGTCTTCCTGTGAAATCAAAGCATAAGGAGGTGTGGAGGTCACGTGGCTTCTAGCTAGGTCTCAGATCTGATTAAGGAAATCCTAAATACAGAAATACACTGATTTGAGCTTAGCTACCTTGACTGCCTTGGTCACGTGCCCCTGCAACATTCCATGGAAATACTTTTAGCACAGTTAAATTAGTGTCCAGCTGATCAGTTAAATACAGAGTTAAAAATCCCCTTCAGGTTCAGATTTGGAAGACGTTTAATATTCCTTTAATTTATTTTCTCCCATGTGGTAATCTCTGTGTAATGTAGCATCTTTGGATATTTAGTTATTATCTGTCCATTTGCAGCTACTGCTGTTTATTTAGGGTGTAGAATTGTGTCTAGCCAGCTAGACACATTGAGAGCTCAAATGCTTTCTGAGGTACTACACGCAGCCTGACTTTTTACAATGAGACATTGAGTTTCAAGCAGTAAATTCATTAGATGTTGGTCTTTGGCAGGAAGCAAGTAACTCTAGACTAGCCTCACTCCCTCTCAACTATCTGAGATATTTTGAATCACTTTTCAAAACCTTTAGATGAAAACACTTGCAGTCTGAGTACTCATTGTGGTTTCCATTTGGAGAAATTATGCTAGAAATTACAACTGTTTTCCACACAGGAGGAAAATTGGTCCGCTATTAAAAAATACATTTTTATATTTCAAGATAGAGTACTGAGAGACTTATTTCAGTGTTCAGATGATCACGTATGAGCAAAGCAGCATAGATAGACTGCAGAGAAAGTTTTAATGGTAATTCACAGGGAGTGTGTGCAGTACTTAGCCAGTGGGAAAGATGGAAACATGCCTGAGTGGGCAGCATACTTTTCGTGTTAAGCCCTCTGGGGAACCTGGTGGCTGGATCCTGGGAGGCTGCAGCAGGTGCCTTCAGCTGTAATGGACCTCTGCCTGCTTTAGGCAGCAGGGTACCCTGTTTCAGTCCAGAAGCAGTTGCTGCATCTTTCCTTGTCTACGTATGCTTAGATGTGTTGCAGTACTTTCTTGTCCACTGGTACAAACGTGTTGACTTGCAGCTGAAGATGGTAAAGGCAAGAAGAATGCTGTGATGGAATTGAAAGGACAGTAACTAAAAATACCCAATGTGTTCCTTAGCTCTCACTGTGCTGGGATCTGATCCTTGTATTAAGTAAAAGAATAGTTTATGGATGGTAGTGCGATTTTTGTTATCCCAGCCCATATGTTCCCATTATCCCAGTCTGTATGTTCCCACCTTGTTCTTTAGCCTTGGAGCTATCTAGCATTTATGCGACCATGAGGGGAACCAATACAGGAAGCTGATGTGACCGAAGACTAATCTTGGTTTGTTTTTTGGTGTGGTTAGGATCTTTTTTGTGGATGTGTATTTGTGTAAAACTCTTGGAACTGAACAACTGAGCCCTGATTCTTCATGTAGATGTGTATATGTTATTCTTGTTCCCTTTAACTCCCTACTTAGATGTGTTTTTATAGTGCAAGTATTTGAAGCTACAATAAGTCTGATGGTGGCTGTTTCCAGATATTTTGACATGAAATATATGCTGTAATGCAGTGAAATACAGTGAATCTTTTTTTTTTTTTTTTGTAAGTAAACCTGACAATTGCTACTTTTCCTAAGACTCTAAAAAATCATTAGATATTTCAAGCTGACATTCCAGATAATAGAAATATTTATAGTGAAGTTCCAGAAACATTTTTTCACTTGAATTATTCACTCAGAAGATTATATACTATTGTTAGTTCTGGCTAATATCTGATCCAGCTGCAGGTGTTTTGAATTTGAAGTATCTCCCATTCCAAATAGCACCAAAAATTAACGTTTAGAATACTATGTTGCCATGGTAATTTCTTGGTTAGGAGACTGCCAAGTAACAAAAATGAAACCAATGCTTTTGGTGTGCCCTTTCTTAGGAAAGGAAAGCAGCTCAGTGAAAACTGAAACATTACTTAGTTCCATCCTTTTCTTCTAGATACTGGAGGGACCCTGAATACTCAGTTTGAATACTTTTTTTATTATTCTTTTAAGCTGAACTTCTTGTGACATTTGTTCTTGCATAATTTAAGCAACATCCACAAATGTTTTCCGTGTGTTTCTAATGATTTTTTCCTTTTGTATACATTAGCAGGGATACTTAAACTTAAGGGGTTTCAGTCTTCATGCAGTACAGTCAGGAAGCTGTTGTATTCCTGTGGGCATATTTAACATTTTTTTCCCATTTGCCTTGAGTCATTCTGATGTTAATGGAGCAGAATCTAATTTCAATCTGCTAGGATTCTTTTGTCATGAAAGAGCTCCACTGGAACTGAGGTATAACTTGTACCTATTTCATTTAGAACAGTTCATTCACCAGACCCAGTTTTTGCAGGTATGTGAAAATTTGTTAGCTATGTAGAGTATATATAAAATAGAGTCTTTCCTGAGACAGAATTTGCAAGGTATATTATTGAATTTTTGTGGTCAACATTCCACTCTCATATTACGTATGACCTTTGTGATAGATAGAACTTGTTAGCCTTGGGAGCACATAAAGGCACTCAAGTATGGGAGCAAACTCAGAGCTGCCCTCTTTTTTTGGGCATCAAGTGATGTCAGAGGAGGTCTGGCTGCTAGAAGGAGAGCATTACAGCACACGTTTCTGGTTTTGTTGAAAGAGTTATTAGGGAAAGATGTAATAGACCTTATTTTCCAAACTGAATTCAGACATTTCTGTGTAAAATTACAGAACATTGCTTAGGAATATCGGCAAACTGTAAATGAAAACTTATTGTAATTGTGTCTAGGCATTAAATACAATTTTGATACAGGAGAGACTGCTGTGCTGTGCTGTTAGTTTCAACTAAACTCTCATGATGAGTTTATTTCACTTGATTAGGTTAGATGCAGAGTCCTTCATTGATAGGAATGGAATAATCTTTGTTTTCTGGTTACTTGTACAGGAACTAGGACTAGACTTTGAGCAAGTATAAATCAGAAGTGGATGAAGAAACTCCCATCTGTTGTCCAGTGCTGCTATTTTAAGGGTTTAATGCTTTGCTGAGTGTGTTACTGGATCTGGACCAAGGTGCTCAGCATCTCATGAGCAGAAGCCTGAGTTGTATATTCTTCAGACTGCTCAGAGGAAAAAGTCAGGGCCATTGGTTTATTGGCTGTTACGCATTTTGGATAGCTGGGACCAGCTGCATAAGTAAATGTCCTAGTTTCTAANTTTTAGTAAATAGCATTTATCTCAACCCACACATTTTACTGCATATCTCTCTACTTCTCTCCCCCGTCCCATTTGGGGAGGGGGGAGAGTGAGTGAATAACTGTGTGGAACTCAGCTATCTGCTGAGTCAAACCATAACAGTAAACTAATTAACTTTGAGTTCTGGGTCTTTCATGTATGTTAATTTACAGAACTATCTTTTGCACATGTTAATATGAAAGAAAGGTTTATGTTTCAAGTTACAGATCTGCACGTCTTCTAGTATTTCAGTGTTTTTCAGTAGGTTATATATAAAAAGTCCTGGGCAAAAAATATTATTGCTTATTTTTTCTCTTAATCCACTAAATTATTATTTTTTGAAGAATGTGGGTTTGATGTCCTTTTTTTTTTTTTTTGAAGCATAGTTGTTACTATGGTTTGGAATAGACACATACCTTTCTCGATACATCTACAGGCCTTTAGTCACACTTTCCTTTATTTTTTTCTAATTGGCTGAATACTAGCTTAGTTTGGAGGCATGTTGCCTATATGGGCCTCGAAACAAGATTCAGAACTGGCAAAGTGTAACATTTTATTCTAATGTAGTGTTTCTTTGAGAACTTTGCTGCTGTTGTCTTAGAAATGTGAACACAGTTATCTGTGACTAGTCATGTAAATTCTGAATGTGAAACATTCCTGTACTGTCACTTTATCTGCACTGCTTGATGGTGGTTTTGTTGCCATCGCAGATCTGAGGACCTTTCCATTGTGATTTAGGTTTTTGGAACCTAACACAAACTTTTTTATTTATTTAATAATTGCCTTGTTTTCTCTTCAGGAAACACAAAAATCTTCATAAAAGTTTTTTTTGCAGCACTTAAATTGTGTGTATGACTCTTCACTAACTTTCTTAAAATAACAAGACAAATGATTTGTCTTGTGTTATATGCAATAACCATATCCCATGAATTTAAAAGAGTTAATGTCTGTGATCAAAAACTCCTTCCAGTACACCCAGCACAGACTCAGACACGGATTTATGCCTTCCGAGACTTTTGTTAGTTGAGATTAAGTGATTTGTAACTATGGCTGAAATACCAGTATGAAAGCCAAATCATTTTAATGCAAAAAAATACTAGAAGGAAATTTTGAGATCAAAGGTTTGATTAAACTGTCTTGTGTGAGTGTCTGTTTGTCAGTTGGCTTTCCAGGCTGCACATGTTTGCTACTGGTTCATTTGAAGCTTCTCATCCACCAGCACCCCATGTCCTTCTCCGCAGTGCTGCTCTCAATCCACTCATTGCCCAGCCTGTATTCACGTCTGGGGTTGCTCCAACCCAGGTGCAGCACCGTGCACTTGACCATGTTGAACCTCACTGGGTTCTCATTTTGCCCACTTTTCAAGCTAGTCCAGGTCCCTTCGGATGGCATCCCTTTCCTTCTGTTCTGTCAACTGCACCACTCAGCTTGGTGTCATCAGCAGACTGCTGAAGGTACCTTCGATCCCACTGTCTGTCATTGATAAAGATTTTGAAGTGCACTGGTCCCAAGATCGATCCTGGGGGGAACACCACTTGTTACTGGCCTCCACCTGGACGTAGAGCTGTTGACCACAACCCTTTGGCTGTGACCATCCAACCAATTCTTTATATGCTAAGTAGTCCATCCACCAGATCTCTCTCTCCAGTTTAGAGACAGGGATATTGGGGGGGGGGCGGACTGTATCAAAGGCTTTGTACAATTTGACGTAGTCAACATCAGTTGCCCTTCCTTTGCCCACTGGTGCCGTCACTCCATTGTAGAAGGCCAACAAGTTGGTCAGGCATGATCTGCCATCAGTGAAGCCATGCTGGCCATCTCAAATCACCTCCATGCCTTCTGTATGTGTTAACATAGCCTCTGTGAGGATCCATGACCTTCCCACTAACTGCCATTACAAGCAGTGAGTACTGGGAGCTCCTGACTATGTTGTCAGTATCCCTTTAATGTCTATTGTACTGAAATGAGCAATTCCTGTTATAATGCACCTCAGTAACTTGCACTCCTTGAGCAAAGGTAAATAATAGGAGAGGATTTCAGGTGGTGAGGCCCTGGCGCAGCCCAGAGGGCTGTGGGTACCCCATCCCTGGAGGTGGTTCCAGGCTGGGTGGGCCCTGTGCAGCCTGACATGGGGGAGGGCCAGCCCGCAGTGTTGAACTAAATGATCTTTAAGCTTTCTTCCAACCCAAGCCATTCTATGATTCTACAGTTCTTGTCTGACCAGTAATTTCCTGGTGATCCTGTCTCCCTTTTCTCTTGAACCACCAGAAACTACTTTCTGCATATGCTTTGAAAAGGCATGTATGAACCTGGCTGATGTACATCATGTTTTGGCAAATGCTGACTGTAAATTGCAAGCTGTTGGGGGTTGGGGGAGTGGAAGCCTATTTTGTGGAACAGCTACAGTCATGGAATTTTTTTGCATTTCATCTTTTAAGATCTGTAGTAGTAGAAATGCCTGTTTTACTTAGAGTATCTGTGGAAGGCACAGTGTAGAATGGATGTAATTTTTGGTGTGGCTCCTAGGCTACTTTTGAAGCATACTTGTGTTTCTTCAGGCTAGTTTGTTTCGCTATACAGGCTTGTTTTTGAAAGTGAATTAATTTCCACTATGATTTCTTTTGGTTTTAAAAATTTATAAATTATCTACAGTATGTTTGTGTAATGTCAGTTTCTCCTGCGAATAGTGAGAACTGTGACCTGTTCCTACTATTTAATAATTATAGTGCAATTGCCTCTTAAATAATGTTTTTCTACAAAATGAAGAAGTGTCTTCCAAAACAGAAAGCATCCCATGTCCTTTGTTGGAAAGAATCCTTGAAGTGGTTATTTCCACCTGCAACGGCATGCTTCCTGAATTTCTAGGAATCCTAGAATATGTTGCTATTGATAGAAGAAATTGTTTGCTTTGAGATTTGCTTGAGTCTGTAATTATTCTTTTCAGTTTACAGTCACCTTTAAGTACATTACGAATTCTTGTCTCCATGTCCTAAAGCATTGGTAGGTCTGACTCTATCTGACAGTGTGGCATTTTCAAATTCCACTACAAAGACATACTGTTTGTTGTCTTTTATTACCTATTTGTAAAACATTATTTTACATATTGTGAGCAAATGTTTATTATAATTTTTAAAAAACTACTACAGTTTTTTTGTTTGCTTGTTTTCATTTTGGAGGATGGTGGGGTTGTTTTTTGTTGTTGTTGTTTGTGTGTGGTGTGTGTTTGCTGTTGTTTGTTTGTTTCTTTTCCTCAAGAGAAGGTTGCCTACATCATTTTGTGACATCAGAGGCTGACAGTTCAGTGAGCCCCAGTATCCACACTGGTGGTCTAAGACCCATTGTTTCAGGCACACTGTTAATCTAAAGCAAAGCTTTTTTGATTTCTGTCCTGAAGAGCTGACTTGTTTCTTGAGAACTTTATGAGTACTTCCAAGAACAGAGTTGATGCATGCTGTCCCGTGTGAAAGAAGTGACTGTGGATTACATAAATTGATGTGCCTAGTCTGCCAAGGAATGAATACTTTCCCTCATTCCTGCTGTCACATGTCTACAGAGCTTTTATTGGCTGGCAGCTGGAGAGGCTGGGTCTTGGCTCAGATACACCCCAGAAACATGCAGTGTCTGCATTAATAGTTCTATAAAAAATACATTACAAAATATTTTGGAGAGAAGGTTAAATATATTTTCTATTTGGATATGCAGTAACTACCAGGTTAAGTTACAGTATGAATTATTTGAATTTGAATGTGTTTGTAGCTTGAGGATATTTTTAATTGTTCTTTTTTTTAAATAGAAAAAAAACCCCTTCTGCGAAGTTATGCCCAGTTTTTGTCTCTTTGAATGTACATGGTGTCTAAGTGGTCTTCAACCAGAAGATGCTTTATTTTCTTTCCTCCATTTGCATGAAGATTTATTACAGGGAACTGTTATTCTTTAAAAACCAAATGGAAAATATAACTTGTGATAGTTCCACTCAATATCAATTTAAAAAAAAGCTTACAGACTTGGTAACAAGGCAAATGGTAACATAAAGCATTTATTTCTTAGCACATAGAGACTTACAAAGCACAACTATCTAGCGTAGCGTTGGCAGAGATGCCTTTTGCATGTAGCTTCTGGTGTTACTTGAAGTAGAAATGCTTTCTAGATAGGTCCATGAACAGTTTTTTTTTTTTTCTCTAGAGTAATTGAGTTGAGTACTGAACTTTGCTCTCTGAATAACAGAACAAGATGCTAATTGCAAATGTCATTCTTGGCCCCAAAATGTTCCTTCCCTTTTCATAGAATCACAGAATACTTTGAGCTGAAAGGGACCTTAAAACCCACCCAGTTCCAACTCCCTGCCATGGGCTGGGTGCCGCCCCAGCTCAGGCTACCCAGGGCCCATCCAGCCTGACCTTGGGCACCTCCAGGGATGGGGCACCCACAGCTCTGGGCAGCTGTGCCAGGGCCTCACTGCCCTCTGAGTGAAGAGTTTCTTCCTAATATCTAATCTAAATCTTCCCTTTTTTAGTGTAAAACTATGACCGCTTGTCCTTTCACTACACACTCTGGTTATCAGGCTCTCCCACATCTTTCTTGTAGTTTTCCTTTAAAGTATTGAAACGGTGCAGTAAGGTCTCTGTTGGAGCTTTCTCTTCTCTAGGCTAAACAACCTCACCTCTCAGCTTCTTTTCATAAGAGAGGTGTTCAGCCCTCATTTTTGTGGACCTCCTCTGTACCTATTCTCACCAGACTGTGTCTCTCTTATGATGAGGGCCCCAGAACAGGATGGTACAGGTGGGGCCTCACACGGGCAAGTCACCTCCTTCAGCTGGCTGGCCACTCTTTTTTTAATGCAGCGAAGGATACAGTTGGCTTTTCAGGCTGCAGCCATTTGTTTGCTGCCAGCTAATGTCAAACTTCTCATTTACTAGCACTCCCATGTCCTCCTCCACAGTGATGTTCTGAGTCCGCTCATTGTCCAGCCTGTATTCCTCCTGGATGAGATTGTCCCGACCTAACACCTTGCACTTAGCCTTGTTGAACCTCACTGGGTTCCCATGGGCCCAGTTTTCAAGCCTGTCCAGGTCCCTCTGGATGACATCCCTCCCTTCTGTCCTTTCAGCTACACCACTCAGCTTGGTGTCATCAGCAAGCTTGCTGAGGATGCCCTCAGTCGCAGTGTTTATGTCATTGATAAAGATTTTGAAGAGCACTGGTCCCAAGATGATCCCCTGGGGAACACCACTTGTCACTGGCGTCTACCTGGACATGGAGCTCTTGACCATAATTCTTTAGATGTGGTCATCCCTCTTGTCAATGTCGCTAATAATCTCGTGGGGAACCATATCAAAGGCTTTGCATGAATCAAGGTAGATGGCATCAGTTGCTCTTGCCTTGTCCTCCAATGCTGTCACTCTGTCCTAGAAGGCCACGAGTTTGGCATGATTTGCCATTTTTGGAGCCATCTTGCCTGTTCCCAAACAACATCTTTTCCCTTCTCTCTCCATTCAAGTTCAAATAACTACCACAGAACAATTCCCTTCCTACTTTTAGCAGAAGAACTGCTGGATACCTTTTTTTCTTTGGTGTGACAGAACAGAGACCTGTAATTTAAAGGTCGTGTGCTTAGAAATTGATCTGAGAGATTTGTCCTACAGTAGGGCCACTGCTAAGCACAGTTCAAGGCTTAAATGCTTACTTGTGCAGGCAGTCTAGCTGCGGAAGTTCTGAGGCGTGCAAAATACGTCATTTTTTAAAAAACAAGTAATAACTTCTCACCTTTGTGGTCTCAAGCTTTCCATCAGACTGTAATGTGAAATATTCCACCAGCAGCTTTGAAGATTTATTTATTTATTTTGGCCAAGCTTGATGCTGGTTTATAATGCTAATATTCCTGGAGGAACTGGCTTGAAGGTAACTCTTAGATATCTGTACAGCATGCAGTCATTCTGATGTTAGCTCTGAGAAATTAGAAGCCAAAATAGCCGTTGAGGTGAAGAACTTCCCTGAGAAGGAGGTGTCAACTTATTTTCAGCCTTATCCACACTGTATGAATTTAAGAGAAATTTGGCTTTTTGTCAGGAAGAATTATATTTTTGTTTTAATATTTCATATTTTGTAAGTTGTAATATTGATATAGATATATCTGAATAAATTACTTCTGAGTTTTAAATAAGCACTGCTGTAAGTCAGTATTGAATCTCTAGCTCTCCAAAATCCCATCCTAAGGTTTCTCATGATGGAATTTCAAAGCAGAAGATTCCAAAGATCTTCCTGTTAGTGACACCATTTTACTAATAATTCTTTTCCTCTCTTTGTGGGAGAGAAGACCAGAACATCATTATCAAGTTTTCTTTAATACTGAAATACGTTTTGGGAGTTAGAGGGGACTGGGTAGAGTAGGAAGTTGAAAATGAGTATAACAAGTTGACAGTCACTTTGATTTTGTATTCAAAGAAAATCAAATACATAAAAAGATTTTAGTATCTGAAGTTCTGTTCAATAATGTTTATTTTAGGAGTCTTTTCTTAGGTCTTTAAAAATGTTTCATAATGAAAATACTTTTACGTAAGACATATGAATGGAAAAGTACTGGTACTGCTTCACTGGGACAAAAACAAACAAACTGAAGGCAAAAGGTGAGTCTTTACAAATCTGTAGCTCAGTCTAGCTCTAAGAATAATATTAAAATATGGCTAGGCAGGAATGTCTTGTCTTCTGTTTAGACCTCAGACGCATTTTCAGACTGTTGGTTGTTCTTCCTCTGATGTTTGCGGAGGCAGTGTGATTTTAAATGAAACCTGAACTCACTTGAACTGGGATTTGGTTAGCAGCGGAGTATACTCTGTTTTCAAGAATGTTTTGTTAACTAAATTTCTAAAATTCAAATCAACGTAGTGAATGTTTTGTATATGGAAACTGATCAAGGAAGACAAGCTTCATAATGTCTTCCATCTTTCTGACAGGTTGTGAAGATGAGAAAAGATGTGAAGAAGGCCAGAGTTCTGACCATTCGCAGGCTAACAAGACACATCGCAAAACTGAAGTTGAAAAAGTCAGTTTTAAATATCATTGGTCTTACTCGTGTTAATAAATGAGGCAGTATCTGAATTGTCTTTCAAAAAACAGGGATATGGGGGACACATGCATTACATAGAAAACTTAAAGCATACTGTATATATTCTATCAGTCTTATTTTTACTTTTTTTTGATAGAGTCAAAATACTAACTAAAAAGTAGTTTCATAAAGTAGAATTGGGTAACATTTTTTAAAGGGATTTACTGTTTGGAAGTTGATCACAACAGGATCTTTTACAGCACTTTTGAAAGCATCAAATATTTTTCACATAGCAGTATGTCTTATTTGTTGGTGGTAGGAATTGTAGCTATTACCTTCTAAGCAATTAACGTTTGTCTTTCTGATTATTTTTCCAAATCCTCGGTGTTTTTTTCCTCTGTTCAAAACAGGAGAAGTATTGTAGTATGTTCACACTCTCACAAAAATGTTTATTTAACAAGGGAATGCGATTATGTTATTAATTTGCTACTTACTATCACCATATGGGGGAAATAAAAGTGAACAAAACCCAGATGTTTTTGATAAAGACAGACATCTTTTACAGGGGTTCAGAAGACTTGAAATTAAAGAACCAAAAACGAGTTGAGAGATTAATAGAAGAAATCCATGCCATGAAGGTAATACCATATTTGGATATTTAAATGTTAAATGTAGTTAATTTTGGCTTATTGCTGAAGTTTTTAGCACTGCATTACTGAAACATACCTGAAGTATTATCAGTCAGCTTAGCCAGTACTGTGATACATCTGGAAAATTATGAGCTTTTCCATATCTCCATGTTTGTTTGTTGCATCTGTCAAGGTGCTAGGCTGTTTGAGTTTTAAGCTTGCCAAACTAACTTGAATTAGTCTGGAAGTAAATGATGCTTGAAGATTGTACTCTGACAGTTAAACTGCAGGAACTAAATTTCTCATGCCACTCAGGAATGTGAGAGGTGTTTCGTATACCTGATTATGGTGCTGTCATTGTCAATTCTCATTACTGTGAATATGATGCTTCTGGTATGTTGCTTTCAGCTTTAGATTTCTGTTAGTTTTTGAAGTTTTAGCTTCAAGGGACTGGTAGCACTTGATTCAGACTTTTTCTTTTTTTCTTCAGCCTCTCTGTCAGTTGACACACGTTTTATATCTTATGCATTATGGCATACAAGAAAATTACTCTCATGTTAAATGACTGGTTTGTTTTGCTTTTTTCTTGATAATTAGAGTGATTGAATCACTCTTACCTGTTTATGTATCTGTCTATTGATCATCATAAGTTCTTCAAAACAAGCTGGCAAATGGAAAGGCTTCATTAATCCATTTCCATTGATCCACTGATCCTTCTGCCACATTTGTCAAGTGGAATCACATGGATTTTTTGCATGTTATTTGCAAAACAAGAGAGCCTCAATAAATCAGAAAAAGGGAAAAGAAAATGATTATCACTGTGCTATAATGCAAAGTAGCAGTCAAGCAACATAAATGTTGGGTTTGTCCACATGGTGCTTTTACTTACAGGATTGGCTGATGCAGACATCTTAAGGACTGTATTGGCCAAGTGTGCTAAAACTATTCAGTTGATGTAAGCCTTCTGTCTATCTGCTTTTTTCCCTGTATACATGCTGTTAACAACAGTAGTTGGACTTGGTTTACCCCATCTAATTTTAGGTACTTCATAATAGTCAGTTAAAAAGCCTCAGTGCCTTCTGGTTACCATGTAAATAATGGGTGTAGAGATGTCTCCAGAAAGAAGCAGATGTGGAATGGACTGAATTACCTTCCTGGATTGCCTGTCAAGGTAAAATCTAGGTTAAGAAGGGTCCTAAATGGAGGTGTCTGGAAATGAAGGTCTGTTTCTGGTATTAGTACTGTAACAGACTGTGCTAAAAAAAGACCTCTTTTTCTGAGGTTGTCATTTGATCTAGCAGAGAATGAGCCATGTGGAATTAAAGGAAGAGAAGGCTTTGGGGGGACCTTATAGCAGCCTTCAAGTATGTGAAAGGGGCCTACAGGAAAGACGGGGAGGGACTTCTTACATGGGCATGTAGCAATAGGACAAGGGGTAATGGCTGTAAACTGGAAGAGGGTAGATTTGGACTAGATATAAGGAAGAAATTCTTCACTGTGAGGGTGGTGAGACACTGGAACAGGTTGCCCAGAGAAGTCGTTGATGCCCCCTCCCTGGAATTATTCAAAGCCAGGCTGGACAGGGCTTTGGGCAACCTGGTCTAGTGGGAGGTGTCCTTGCCCATGGCAGGGGCGTTGAAACAAGATGATCTATCATAGAATGGTTCGGGTTGGAAGGGACCTTATAGATCATCTTGTTCCAACCCCCCTGCTATGGGCAAGGACACCTCTCACTAGATCAGGCTGCCCAGAGCCCCGTCCAGCCTGGCCTTGAGCACTTCCAGGGAGGGGGCATCCACAACTTCTCTGGGCAACCTGTTCCAGTGTCTCACCACCCTCACAGGGAAGAATTTCTTCCTTATATCTAGTCCAAATCTACCCTCTTCCAGTTTACAGCCATTACCCCTTGTCCTGTCATTATCTATCCTTGTAAAAAGCCCCTCCCCAGCTTTCCTGTAGGCCCCCTTCAGGTACTGGAAGGCTGCTATCAGGTCCCCCCGCAGCCTTCTCTTCTCCAGGCTGAAGAGTCCTAACTCTCTCAGCCTGTCCTTGCAGGGGAGGTGCTCCAGCCCTCTGATCATCCTCGTGGCCCTCCTCTGGACCTGCTCCAACAGCTCCACATCCTTCTTGTGATGGGGGCCCCAGAACTGGACACAGTACTCCAGATGAGGTCTCACGAGAGCAGAGTAGAGGGGCAGAATCACCTCCCTCAACCTGCTGGCCACGCTTCTCTTGATGCAGCCCAGGATGCGGTTGGCCTTCTGGGCTGCAAGCGCACACTGCCGGCTCATGTTGAGTTTCTCGTCAACACACACCCCCAAGTCCCTCTCCTCAGGGCTACTCTCAAGCCATTCTCTGCTCTATGCATTCTAAGCATTCTCCATTCTATCATTCTATGAAAGCAGGACCTCAGTTGTCAGTAGTGATTCATTAATGCTAACTAAGTTTCATGAGTGTGGGGCCTATAAGTGTTAATTTGAACACTGTCTGTTCAGGGAGGGTAGATTTGTAATTTGGAGAGCTAAAGGTAGGCAAAGTTTGCTATGAAATAGTATGAATAGGAGGAGTGAGCAGCTGATGAGAAGGAAAAGCTCTCCTACTTCCCAGGCAAATAGCTATTACATGATCTTAGCTGCCTGAAGTCATGTCATTACTGCTCTTTATTGTTAAAAAAAGATAAAAAAAACAAAAACAAAAAAAAACACCCATGTTATATTACTAATATTTTAATAGGAAAAGAAGTTGTTTTTCCTGATCATTTCCTGTTGGTGTTTTTTTTTTGTCTTTTAAAATAAAGAAATAGACACTTACTGTCTCGACAGTGTATTTGTTTCTTAAATAAAGATTGCTATTCTCTTTCTTATGAATCACAGTCTCAAAGGCACTGGTTGTTTACATACTTTTTCACCACTGTTGATTTTTAGACTAAGAGAGTTTTTCAAAGTTGGCATAGAAATATTCCTTATCATCGTGGAGGAGAAACAAGACAGCTTTCACATAAATCATTGAAAGTCTCTGACATAGTAGATTTTATACTAGTGAAACATCACACTCAGAAACCTTTTCTTAAGTTATTGATCACGTGAACAATGATTTCATAAAGAACTCTTTGTATAACATGATTGGGTATTTGTATTTTCATTTTTTTTAGGAAATAATAATAGAATAGAAATGGTTAATAAGGTACGTTGATTAGTGGTCTACAAAGGTTTAACTTACAGCAGATTTGTATCATCCAAACTAATCCAGCGGTTTCAATGTGTGGATTGCAGGCATAGGTCAGGGGAGGTGCAAATCCTTTTGAAACTGTGTGTGTGGAGTGTAGAAATCAGTTGTTTTCCTTACAACCTGCAGAAATAGTCCATAAACTTCTACTACTTACATGTTGTATGTAAGAAAAAGCTCTGCCTTCTCTCCTACTGAATGTTTAGGCTTCAGGAGTATAGTGAGTTGCAAATCTACCGAAGTTCAATTGAGGGGGAAAAAAAAAAAAACAAAACCCACCCCCATGCCAAAAATAAAATTGCTGTGTCCAAAGTAGCTTGAAGCCAGAAAGTAGACTTTACACCAGAATCTGACAGCATATACTTTTACAGATAAAAGATTTTTTGAGGTGACTACTTACAGCTTCTAGAACTTCTTTGTTAGTTGGACAAAGCTTTGAAGCATTTCTGTAAATTGAAAAAATACATATCGTTGAAAATCCCAGAGAAGGAAAATAGTACAATTTTTCTTCTGAGTTTTTCCCACAATTGCCAGAGAGCACACCTTTTTCTAAATACGAGCTTTTCTTCCATCAGTCAAGAGGAGATCCAGAAAATCTTTCCCCTGCCATACATCCAGAAGATTAAAAGCCTTATGAGGACTGCAGGCACAGACATTCTGTGAAGGACTTCATTGGGTATGCTGATGTCCTCAGAGGGCGCAAGAGCAGGATTGCATTTCAGAAAGAACTTGTTTCAGATTCTGGAAAGAAAGTGTGAAATGCTGGGAACACAAATGTTTTAATGCCATGGCTTAAGTCTCTCTTACTCAGGAAAAAAAATCTGAGGGGTTGAAATACTACTGAGGGAGAATTCTTTGCCTTTCTAAGAATTACATTTCTGCAGTCAATTGCCATTAAACCAACAAGCCTTTTGTGCTGGTTCATTTATTTGGGGGAGCTGTTTATTTTATCCAGGCTGTAACCAAAAAAATTTGCCAGATATTATCTGTTATTAGCAATTGCCTGCAGCTTCTTAGGGCTTTTTAGAGAACCATACCATCATGGAATGGCTGAGGTTGGAAGGAACCTTAAAGCCCATCCAGCCCCACCCCTGCCATGGGCTGAGTGCCCCCACCAGCTCAGGCTGCCCGGGGTCCCGTCCAACCTGGCCCTAAACACCACCAGGGATGGGACAAGAGCTATGTCCTTTCAGAAAGAGATGTGAGAAAAAGAAGTGAGTTTTAAATTACAAGATCTGAACTTCTCTTTTTAGCTTGGATCTTTACTAACTGTTGTCTAATGCTACGTGGATGCAGGAACTGGGTTAATTGCTTGCAGGAGTTCTCAAAGCTATTGGAATAGAACAGTGTTTTTTGAGTTCTTCAGGATTTGTTTTGCCAAAACCGTATAAAATATTTATTTAATAATTCATGAAGGATGAGGGAAAAAAAGAAGAAAGAACAGTATGATCTTTCTAGCCTTTCTACTGTGACTTTACTTTTTTGAAACAGAGAATTGTATTATATGCATAGTAGTTGTTTTTAATTGTCAGGTGTGATGGTTCTGTCAAAGTGGACTAATTATCCATTGTAGAATTGTTCTTACTGTAGTTATGAAGGTGCAGTATTTTCTAAAGTTCCTTTACACAAATACGCCTGATTGTTTAGTAAATTCTTAGTAGTGGGCAACATACCTTTAATTGTCTACATTTATTTGCTGAAATTAGGTCTTAAGATCAGTACATTTTGATGTAGTTGATTTACTGAGTATTTAGAACGAGTTTTTTGCCTCTTTCTCTTACGAGGAATGCTATCGTATTTTGGCAAGTATTGCTGTAGCAATATTACATTCGGAGGATGCTCATTAGGGATATATGGATGAAAGATCACTTGCAATGATTTGAAGAAAAAATATCTTCCAGTTGCTAGGAATGCACAGCAGTTGTTTACAACCATTGTTAAATGGCTTGTGAGGGTGCATTATCTGTCCCAAAAATTATTACTAGAGAAGCAGATAACTCAATACAAAGTTTTGTGGGTGTTTTTAGTACACTTAAAACACAATGCTTTCTGAAACAGTGAGTTTATTACAAGGGAAAAAATGTGTTGTTATAATTTACTGTCCCTCAACTTTATATTTTAACAACATTTGAACCGAATTAGTGTTAAGCATGAACTCAGTAATACTGTCAAGCTTTTGAAAACCAAATTGTTTTGTAAGTGTAGAACTGAGCTACTGAAAGGTAGTCCAAAAGATGTTTTTACAATCATTGGTCTCGGACCAAAAGTCATTGAATTTCTTGAAAGTAATAGTGATATGGATGAGAAAAGCCTTTTGTTCAGGACTGGATAACTGAGCTTTTCAGAGCATACTAGCCTAAGGGGCATGATACATTTTGCTTTTAGTATTATCTTTTTGTAGCAGTTTTTTGTATTATTTTTCAAAAAGCCTTATCATTTTCTTACAACAGTTGCATTTTCTTACTTGGTTCATGTTTTCATCCTCTGCAATCTTGGTTTCAGTTAAGACAATTTTACAGTAAGATATTAGGTAAGAGTGAGGACTAAGGCACCTTTTTGCAGTTTTGCATTTTCTTTTATGTCCCAGCATATGTTTCTAAGAAGTCTTGTATATTTTCTTTCATAATAGATAGCAGACTTTCATATTAACATCATAAAATCTTTAACCATTAAAGGTTTCTGAAAGAGTAATGCCAAACCCTGAAACTCTAGGGTATAATCAGTTTAGGAAGAATCTTTGGTGCTTCTCAAGAAAAAACAGAGAGAGATCCCATTTTACAATGTACCAGATGCCATCTCCAGGCTATTAGTACTGTAACAGACTGTGCTGAAAAAAGACCTCTTTTTCTGAGGTTGTCATTTGATCTAGCAGAGAATGAGCCATGTGGAATTAAAGGAAGAGAAGGCTTTGGGGGGACCTTATAGCAGCCTTCAAGTATGTGAAAGGGGCCTACAGGAAAGACAGGGAGGGACTTCTTACATGGGCATGTAGCAATAGGACAAGGGGTAATGGCTGTAAACTGGAAGAGGGTAGATTTGGACTAGATATAAGGAAGAAACTCTTCACTGTGAGGGTGGTGAGACACTGGAACAGGTTACCCAGAGAAGTTGTGGATGCCCCCTCCCTGGAAGTGCTCAAGGCCAGGCTGGACAGGGCTTTGGGCAGCCTGATCTAGTGAGAGGTGTCCTTGCCCATGGCAGGGGAGTTGGAACAAGATAATCTATAAGGTCCCTTCCAACCCAAACCATTCTATGATTCTATGATTGCGAGGAAGGAGGAAGAGGGTAGAACTTGAAGTCCTTCAGGCCTTCTTCAGTAGAGCAGTGCAACTCCATGCTTTGGCAAGACTCTCACTTGTTATGCATGCATGATGTGCTTCTCTGCAGTAATACCAGAAATTTGGTGCTTTGAGTGATGGGTAGATCCATGTGTGCATTGCTAAGGCGTACATGTGCAAGAAGTCAGGCACTTTTAGGAAACACTGGATTTTACTCATAGTGTTCTCAGCAGCACATCCTGCTTTGTCTGTGGCATTACTTGGCACTTTTGGTTAATATGTGCCCTTCTAAGGCAGGTTATTTATATTACAAAAACTCTAAATATTCATTTACCAGACATCTCTAATTCTGTCACATCTGCAACGTAAAGCTCTGTCAAGTAAGAAACACAATGTAATGCAGAAGAAGACAGCATGGATATACAATGTGCTTATAACTGAGCTCAAGCACAGAAAAAAATAAGTCCACCAAAAGTGGAGGAAGCAAGGACAGACTGTTTGGAAGGATGTGCACGCACTGTTTGAATGCTTAAAGATAGTGTTAGAAAAGCCAAACTTTGGCTGGAGTTCAGCTCGTGAGGAGTGTGAAGGGGCAGAAAGAGTGGCTTCTGTAAGTATATTGAGAGCAAAAGTAAAGCTAAGGGAAAATATGGGTTCACGGTGAGGTGGAGGACACAGTGGCAAAAGATGTGGAAGAAGGCTCCATGTTTTTTTGTTCCCCCTCTTTTTTTTTTCTAGTCCTTTCTGCCCTTCAGATTTTCAGTTACCAGACCCAACAGTCTTTGGCAATAAAGTGTCACCCACAGTAGATGGTGTTGCAGTTAAAGAACGCATAAAGCATATACAAGTCAGTGGGACCAAGTAAGTTGTACTTTGGTCCTACAAAGAGCTGGCTGCTGTTGCGAGGCTACTTTCATCATTTCTGAAAGGTCACAATAATTGAAGAAAGTTGTCTGAGTTTTACCAACTGTGGGTTGTTATACCTGCCTTCAAGGCATATCCAAGCAAATACAACCTGATCAGTCTCCTCTTAATCTCTGATAAGTATACTTAGTTCTAGGAACAGGAAGGATAAGAAGGTTACTGGGAGTGGCCATAATGGATTTACCTAGAGTGAATGGTGCCTGACTGATCACATTACTTTCTATGATAAGATGGTTGGTTGTATGGGCAAGAGGGAAGCAGCAGATGCTGTATACTTAGTAAAGCCTGTGACTTAATCTCCTTAGAGCCAAACTAGGGTCAGGAAAACAACAAAGGGAAAATTGTTCTTTATTGAGAAAGCAGCAAGAATTCATGGAACAAGAGGAGGGGGGGAGGAGTGGAAACAGACGAGATCACAACCCTAGATTTCAAGAGAGCAGAATACCATGGGGATACAGTCCTGGAGGGGGAGTCCAGGAGGTTTAGATTTTTCAGAGGTCACCTCCTCCAACTCGAAGATTGAGTCATTGCAACACAAAGGAAGTCAAGCAAGGATAGCAGGAGGCCTGCAGGATGAACGAGGACATTCTGACAAACTCACGTGTAAAAATGAAGCATAACAAGAAGTGGAAACAATCACATGATCTGAGAGGAATGCACAGACATGCTCTAAGTGTACATGTGGAGTTGAACATGACAAGGGACATGAAGGACAAGAAGAAGGGCTTCAACAGCTTAAGGAAGATTAGGGAAAATGGGAACCTACTGACAAATGCACAAAGGATGTCTGATGGAGGGCACTGAAAAGACCAAGGTCTTTTCAAATCACATTTGACTAACCTCATAGCCTTCTGCAGTGAGGTGACTAGCATGCACTCTTCATTCCAATCTTTAAATGATAAGACCAACCTTCAGTAATCTTTAATCCCCGAAATGAGTGAGAAGGTACATACCAGGGAATATTTACCCTTGGTGGGGGAGGATCAGGTTATGAAACATTCAAATTCTTTTGCAGGGTCTCTTGTGGTAGAACAAGGGGAAATGGTTTAAAACTAAAACAGAGGAGATTTCAGTTGGATATAAGAAAAATGTTTTCTACAGTAAGGATGGTGATGCACTGGAACAAGTTGCGCAGGTGATTGCTCCATCCCTGGAGACATTCAAGTTTAGGCTGGACTAGGCTCTGAATAACCTGATGTTTCTGTGGATGTCCCTGCTCATTGCAAGGGAGTTGGTCTAGGTGATCTTTAAATGTCCCTCTCAACTCAAATGATTCTACGATTCAATGAAATGCAAGTCCACGGGACCCAATGGAATGCACCAATGGTTGATGAGGAAGCTGACCATTGTCATCTCTGCCAATGATCTTTGAAAGGTCTGGGCCATTGCAGGAAGATTCCTGAGAACTGAGAAGTAAATGTCACTTCTAGCTTCAGGAAAAGCAAGAAGGAAAACGGGGGATTTTCCTTTCTTTTTCATTTTTCCTTACTTTCCAGATCAGGCAGCATCTCCCCAGTTTCTGAGGTAATGAATGGAGCAAATAATGCTTTTCAGCATTTATGAGAATATGAAGGGCAAGCAGCTGGTTTGGAGTAGTCAGCATGGATCTATGAAGGGGAAAGCACATTTGACTAGCCTAGTAGCCTTCTATAGTGAGGTGACTAGCATGTTGGGTGAGATGAACAGTGATAGTTTTTTTCTCTACTTCAGTAATGTTTTTTACACTGTATCCCATAACATTCTCTTTGACAAATGGAAATAACATGGATGATAGACACTGAGGTGGATCAAAAAATAGCTGGACTGCAGAGCACAAGGATTTGATAGCATTGTCAAGCCCGCTCAGCAAGAGGCTAGTAACTAGTGGTGTCTCCAAGTGTTGAATAGTGGAGCCAATGGTATTTGACATCTTCCAGAAGGCTGGAACAGAGCTCAAGTTTGCAGAAGATAAGAAATTGGGAAGAGTACACCAGATGGTTGCGCTGCCATTCAGAAGGACCTAGACAGGCTTGAGAAACTGGGCAGAGAAGGACCCCCATGAAGTTTAGCAAAGGAAAATGTAAAGAGCAGAGCAGGACAATCCCTCACCTCACTAAGTAGTGCTGGGCCTGGTGCACTCCAGGGCATGGTTGTCCCTTATGGCTCCAGGGCACACTGCTGACTCATGTTCAACTTGCTGTCAGCCAGAACACCCAGATCCTTTTCTGTAGGGCTGCTCTCCAGCCTATTGTCCCCCACATCTGCCTGTACATGTATCTAGGACTGCCTCATCCCAGGTGCAGAATCCAGCACTTGCTCTTGTTAAACTTCGTGCATATGTTGATCGCCAAGCTCTCCAATTTGTCCAAATTTCTCTGCAAGGCCTCTCTGCCCTGGAGGAGATCAACAGCTCCTCCCAGTTTAATGTAATTTGCAAACTTATTTAATATGCCTTCAAGTCCTGCATCCAAGTCATTTATGAAAACAATAAAGAGAACTGTCTCTAACATGGAGCCCTGCAAAACCTCACCAGAGACCGGCCACCAGACTGATGTAAAACTGTTTACTGTTACCCTTTGAGCCTGACCTGTCAGCCAGTTGTTCACAATTGCATTATGTTTTTGTCTAGCTGTATTTTCAGACTCTTTGTCTGGAAAGATGCTGTACGAAACAATATCAAAAGCTTTGCTGAAACCCGGAAAGATTACACCATCTGTCTTCCCTTGGTCAGCTATGTGGATAAGCATGTTGTAATAGGAAATTTAGTTAAACAGGACTTTCCACTGGTGAACCTTTGTTGGCTGTGACCAATGACTGCATTGTGAGTGGTGTTCCTCAGGGATCAGTACTGGGACCAGTGCTGTTTAACATCTTTGTTGGCGACATGGACAGTGGGATAGAGTGCACCCTCAGCAAGTTTGCANAAGAGAAGGCTGCGGGGGGACCTGATAGCAGCCTTCCAGTACCTGAAGGGGGCCTACAGGAAAGCTGGGGAGGGGCTTTTTACAAGGATAGATAATGACAGGACAAGGGGCAATGGTTATAAACTGGAAGAGGGTAGATTTAGACTAGATATAAGGATGAAATTCTTCACTGTGAGGGTGGTGAGACACTGGAACAGGTTGCCCAGAGAAGTTGTGGATGCCCCCTCCCTGGAAGTGTTCAAGGCCACGCTGGATGGGGCTTTGGGCAACCTGGTCTAGTTGGAGATGTCCTTGTCTATGGCAGGGGGGTTGGAACAAGATGATCTCTAAGGTCCCTTCCAACCTGAACCATTCTATGATTCTATGATCTTTGCCGTAATTTTGACAGGCACTGAGGTAAGACTGACAGGCCTGTCATTACCAGTGTTGTCTTTCTTGTCCTTGAAAACTGGGACAAATTCACCAGCTTCTAGTCAACTGAGAACTTCAGATTCACAAGACCATTGAAAATATTTGAGAAGAGTTCTCGTGATGACAGCAGCCAGCTTTTTCTCTACCCTGGGCCATCCCCATAGACCTACATGCAAACTGGAGCAGAAAATGCTGCCCAAGTTCAGGCTTGACTGGGAGTTTGTCATTAGCGCAGCTAGCATGTCCAGTGGTCCTTCCTCTCTTATTTATCTTTAGCTGGAACTGTGGTGTTAGGTCCAGTTCCAGGCCTCCAGTACAGGAAAGACATGGATATACTGGAGCAAGTCTAGCAGAGCACCACCAATATGGTCAAGGGCTGGAGCATGTGTTGTACAAGTTAAGAGAACTGTCCCTGTTATGGAGAGGGGGAAAAAAAAAAACAGCTAGGGGGAAGCCTTATTGCTGTCTGCAACTACCTAGGATGGCCAAGGAGGTAAGCTATGCTTTTCTTAGAAGTGTACAGTGGGAGGATGGTGAACAAGTTATAGAAGAGCAAAATTCTCCACGTTGAATGTGGAAGAGAAGGGATTTTAGCACTGAGTTGATCAAATGCTGAAACAAGTTCCGAGAGTGGATGTGGGATCTCAGACACTGGAAATGTTCAAAACCTGAGGGTTCTGTACAGTTGCCTTTGCCTGGAGCTGCTTTGGGCTGAAGGTTGGACTAGATGTGGAGGTTTCGTCCAGTCTACAAAATTGTATGATTGTACAGTCATAAGTAGGAGGGATTTTAAAGTTAGGAGCAGTAAAACTGTAGGTGTACAGTGAAATATTTTTGATTTCATTGGGTGTGAAAACCATGCAGAGTTGTGTGCTTATGTTTTGATATACACATAACAATGCTATACTGTAGATTTACCTTCCAAAGATTGTATGGAAGAGCATGTTAATCAATATTGAATAGAAGCAGCTAGATCAAGTGCTTGAGACCCTACTGAGTGGAGTAATACTGTACCTGCACATGTCTAGACAATGGAATTTAATACTGCATTAATTTATAAACTTAGACGTTCTCTTCTGTACTAGTTTGTGCTATTAAATTGGCCTTACCAGCAAGTAGACTTTTTTCAGAGGTGAAAACAAATGTCTTTTTTCCATTCAAAAATGGCAAAGATATTTGTATGACAATCAGTACCTCATGATGGAGGTAGGGAAGAAAACATTACGTATTTCTGTATTTGAACTTTTTATATGAATATGAAAGCATCTTGGGCATTGGTTTAGCATGGAAAAGTGTTGACTTCTATAACTAAAAAGTTTTGTTTCTTTCTCTTCACAGTGCGTTCTGTCTCAGGCTAGCCTGTCTGACTATTGTGGTATGTGGTTGGATGTGCTCACTTGCACTTCTTATTTTCTTCTCATGAAGAAGTTCCATGGAATTCCTTTTCTATGGTATTCTCTAGGGATAATTCCTTGGTAATTTGTAAGCATTCAAAAGTACTACAGCTTTCTACTATTGAACAAATTCTATCTTGAAAGAACTTCTTCCCTTCACTTTCTGAAATTAAAAACCACTATATTAAAATCAACATAGTGAACAAAGGCAGTTCTGTAGCGAGGGTGTTGGTCTCTCTTCTCAGGTAACTAGTGATAGGACAAGAGGAAATGGTTTTGAGCTGTGCCGGGGTAGGTTTGGTTTTGGTATCAGGAAGAACTTAATCACAGAGAGGGTAGTCAAACATCAGCAGGGTGCCTGGGGTGGAGTCTACATCCCTGAAGGTATTTAAGAGTCCTACAGACACTGAACTAGGGAGATTTAATGATGTGACTGGCTAGGTCAAGGTGATAGTTTTTTCCAACCTAAATGATTCTCTAATTCTACATAGACTGCTCTGAAAATAATGCCTTCTATTTATTTCCATGGGAGATACAACAGGTAAAAAGAGCAGGATGACAGTGTTTGATAGAGCAAATTCTCAACTGTTGAAAAACACTGTTTTCCAACATCGTCAGCACCACCCACCATTTCACTGTGCTCACACCTGCTGTTTGATCTCCACAAACCTTCAGCAGTGTCCTTGAATGTCAGTGGGTGTTACTGTTTCCGCATGGAGGAATTCAGTTCCACCCCTTTGCTCCATACACACTTCCACAACAGACACTATTGTGTCAGACTGCCCCTCTGCTGCCAGCTATCGCATTGCAACAAAATGGAATGGCATACTGGTGGGAAGGTTCCGCCTCTACTGCCATACCGCCAACATAATAAAACAGGAGGCATCAATTCCAGAACAGCCTTCATATGTACATGTGCTTCTCCTGAGAAGCAAATCATGACAACATTTTTTTTTTTTTTTTTAAATCAAAACATATGTTTTGATTCCTTTCTCGGTGTTAACGGGGTCTGAAGCTTGGTTCTTGATATTCCTGCTAACTGAGAATATGAAGGAAGGCTTTGTAAGGAGACTGTTTAACCAGGGCTTCTCAACAGTACCCACTTTTCCTGAAGTTTTCCCACTCAACACCTTTTTCTAGTGTGATCCTTAAAATGTTGAGAAGTGGGTATACTCACAGACTCAGTTCTGTTCCATTCTTAATCTTTATAGCATTTCATATTTTCACTGATACATTGCTTCCATCCATGTTTATGCCAAAATGAAAAATCTCACATTTGATAGAACTGCTGGTCAGTCTACTAATATCTGTTGTTTTCCCTTCTTAGGAGGTCAAGATATCTTAACTGAGCAGGCTTAGCAGTCTTGACATCAGAAAGTTGTTAACTCTGATTTATTTTTTTCCTGGATAGCAGGCATAAAAGAATATGTTCAGTTGTAAAGAAAATTGAGAGAAAAATGTGGGGAAGATGCTTGTACTGTACAGTTTCAAGCTGGGAAGAGATAACAACTGACAGCCATTCCTACTGTTTTATTTCATTATGATAACAGAAGTAATGATTTTTTTACATCATATATTGTTTTGGTTTGGAAAAAAAAAAGATGATCTTAAATATAAAGACAGTAAATATATCACCAGCTTCATTTTCAGGACTTCAGCATTGACACAGTACTTAAATAGAAGCAGTCATCGTGTTCTTTCTCTTGTGCATGTTAGATTCTTAGTTACAAAGTGAAAACAGATCACAAAGACAGCACTTTGTTGGATTTGAGACAACCTAAGGAAAATATTAAAGTAGGTTCTAAATAAGGGTTGTCAACTATCTTAAAAATATGAGTTGCAGATGAAGCTTTCTCCTCTCAAGTCTTGTGTAAGAATTTTGCTATTTTGTTTTCTTTTGTAAGGATGAAAAACAAGCTATTTTCACTTTTTTAAGAATATGACTTGCAGATGAGACTCCATCTCCTTTCTGAATCCTACATAAGTATTTTTATTGCTTGTTTTAATAAAGGTGCAACCTTTGCAGTAGTACAAAAAAAATAATGTAACCCATGTGCCTTAATTTATTTGAAAATTGAGCAGTGACAGCAAACCAAAACACTTAGTGTTACTATTATTCAAAATAACTAGAGAAGTGTCAATGTTTTTCTGTGTTCGTTTTGAAAACATGTATCCATCTTCCAAATATATATTTCTTTTGTTGTTCATTTCTTCCACCATCTTATGTAGTGCACTATCTTGGGCTTTTTTGTTAAGCTTGTCCATAATTCATGTGAATCTGAGATAGCAAAGAGTACATCTCTAAGCAGTGCATAAGTTTACTTTGTATTTTGGCCATCTCATGCTGTAGTGTAAGAGAGAAGCATCTCTCAGGCAGTTCTAGGCAATCTCTTTCTGTATACTAGTCTCTCTTTGTAGTTTAACTTTTTTCTGGAGCAGCTGAGAAGAACATCTCCAGTACCCAGTAAGTCCACTTGATCATTGTGGTGGATCTGTACTAAACTTTTAACCCTTAATCAGCTATCCTTTCTGGGATTCTATCTTCTGAAGAAATTTTGAAACAGAAATTACATCTCTTCATAGTTGTAAAAGAAATTCTTCTTCAATAATGTTAAAAGTTTTATTTCCTCTAATTAGAGGGGGCTATAGGAGGAAACTGGAGACCTACCGTAAATCTCTTTATAGTCACTTGGAAACTAATTCAGAATGGTGAGTGCAGCTGCTATGACTTTTTATTCTAACTGATTGCTTTTGTGTGTAACTTCCCCCATGGTTGCCTCCTGCTTATGAAGAATATGTATATGAAGTCTGTTCTGGGAATGTAATACTAATGTAAACATGACTTCAGTACTGGACAGACTCATTGGCGCTTTTATTAAAGAAAGGATTTAGTAAACATGTGGGTGAATAGGATAAGGCAGAATAATTGTACCTTTAGGAAATGAAAATAATGCCCTGCAAATCAGTGGGAGTTCTTTGAAGAAATCAGTTCATACAGTGGATATTGCCCATTGAACCAGTAACTACTCTTAAATTTCCAAAAAATTTTTTACCATCTTTCACCAAAGCCTCTGTTTAAAAATTTTATGAAAAAGCTATTCATCAATACAAATTTTCTTGTTTTTCTAACAAAGAGTTAGACATAGCAAGTTAAATACAGGAATATATGGCTAGGCTATCGTGGTGTTGAGAAGCTAGCAGTGGAGTCCTATCCAGGTCAGTCAGAATGAGAACGAACATGACAGAACTTGATGTTCCAAAATTCCACGATAGTGAAAATACTAGCACTAAAGCATTGCAGAGCAATATCATAAAACCAAACAACTGAGCAATAAAATGACTGAAGAAATTTTACAGCAATATATGCAAAATAATGTGTGGTAGTGGTGTTAATTGATTGCTTGTTTTCATTGGATCTAAATCAGCTGTTACCAGTGAGAAGGTGGATTTTGAAGTTACCCTTTGTGAAAATGCTATATTGCTATTCATTGTCTTCAAGCAGAAGACAGTTTGTTCCTGCTTGAATCTATTTTTTCCCATGCATAAGACTTCTTACTGTATTCAGAGAAAAAAAAAAAGTTAAACTAGAAGAAGTATAACGAAAAGTGGCAGGGATGATCAGAGATAAGTCTCAGCATCTATGTAAGGTATCACAAAATTGGAATAGGATTCCCCGGGATGCAAGGCGAACAGCTGATCTTGGAGGTTTGCACAATTGATATATTTGTGCCAGATACTTCTTTTGCACTCTGTATACTAATATTTTCATCAGAAGTTTCTAGTAGACAATTCGGAAATCTCTAGGTACTGAAAATAATCCTATTTTTCATGTTTTGTTGCCGAGTCTCTTCTTTCCATCTCTGCACATCATCTGTGTGCAAAATGATGTAAATTTGTACTGTTAATGAAAGATGCTGTGATGAAATGAACAGGCCTGAGAAGGACACACAGTACAATGATTGCCTTATTATATGATCGACTTCTTCCTAAAATTTCAGGATTTAGAAAATATGAGAGATGACAATCTTGCTCTGTGTTTGTTCTGTTAGGCTGCTTTTTTTCTCTTTTTTTTTTTTCCTCACCTTGGGCAAATGAAATTGCAGGTTTATCTTGTGCAGGTTCCAGTATCTCTAGGAAAGGTCAGAGGGTGGACTATTTTCTTCTTTATGCATTTTTAGAAAAGACTGAAGGAGTGCTTTTCCTGGAGATAATGCAGACTGAGAAAGGGAATGAAAAAAGGAAATCTTATCTTTCTTCATTATATCTAATTTCTGAAATCATATTTTTCATGCCTTCTGGAAGTAGACAAAAAGGGGCTGTATATGTAGTTCTTTGTATTTGTGCTCTTCTGTCAGTGTGTGCACCTTTCTGGGTTCTTCTGTCTTCATTATTTGTTTCTGCATCCATTTCTATTTGAAAGCAGTTTGTAGCAGGTAGAGCTTTTTAACTGGATGGCATCCTTTTGTCAGTCACTGTCTTCAGTGGAAACTTTGTTAGAATATAGCACATCCTTTTCCCGGCAGCTTTGGTTGCTGTCTTGCTGGCAGTCCGGGAGAAAAGAGGCTTAACTGAGAAGGCAGCTTTCTGCTAGCTGTACATAGCGTCCCCTTCTGGCAGGCAGTGCTGGTTTTCTTCCGTTTTTACAGAAACAGTTCATCTGGCAACCAGTGCTGTTGGCAACAGCCGTGAATACCAGGGATAGTAATTCAAAACCGAAGATGGTTCCAGCCAGCACAGGACTGTTTGGAAATATGTTAACCCTGAAATTGCATGTGGTTGTTATTTTGATATTAGAAAAGCAGCGTGGAACAAATTGCCTGTACAGAGTGAAATTACAGATTGTACCAGTCCAGGTGAACAATGGCATTCAGAACCAAAAGATGTTTGAGGAAAAAAGAATATTTAAATAATGATAATTTTGGCATCGCCATGTTTGCCATACTGAGTAGTGTAGTGAGCTTGTTTTTTTCCTTTTGGGTAGCTTTTTTATTTATTTTTTTTAATCCTTGTAACTGTAGTTTACTTTTGTGATACCTACTACTTTTGAAATTGTCACAAGATTACAGACTTCCTTATACTCTTTCATGCTATGGTGAAAACAGTGACTGTTGCTCCCTGAGTGTGGCTACTGAATTAGATGGGAACCTCCAAAATTAAGCAATTCATTTAATGTAATTGGCTAAATGAAATGCCAGGTTCACAGTGTTCATCTCCATAGACTGATGTAATTGCTGGCAGTTGACTTGCATACCTCTTGAAATATTAAATTAGTTTATAAACGTGGCAGAAAAGAGCAGCTGATACTTGCCAAATAAATTTTGGGTATTTTACAACAGCTTAAACAAGCTAGCCATGTTAACTCTTGTTTTGGGGAGATGGTTTTAAGTTTTCTTTTGTTATTAAACTGTATTAACTAAGTATTTCTCCTTCAGTTTCATGCTCTGCTTTTAAGAGAACTTATACAAGATAGCAGAATAAGGATATTTATCTGGAGAAAATATTCATTTGGACAAAACTCTGTTCACAATAATAATGAATTTGGTTTGATGAGAATTTTAATAACTTTATTTTTCTAAACAGCACTAAAAACAGAAAACTTGAAAAAATTTTATTGTGAAACAGTAGATAAAAACTCACAGGTTGACATTGAATTTCACTTGGATCTAAACTGAGACAGCAATACTGTAGACATGTAGTAATGTTTAAGATGGGTGCCAGCAAAAACCTGACACCAGTATAGATTACAAAAAGAACAACTGCTAGACAAGCTCCACTTGAAATACTTTCTTACATTCCCAGTGATTAACTGTAATATTGGAGTGCATTGGAGGTTAGTGAGAATTAGTTCCCATTGAAAATTGAATGCCATGTATCAATCTAAACCAAGGCTGTTGTGCAGCTTTTGATTTTTTGGGGAAGTTCTATTCCACTCTGATTGTTTCCTCTAGTGACTACTTTTGTTTTGTTACTTTAAAATGTGACATAAGTTTTAGTACTTTTTTCTTAATCTGTGCTGTAGTATTCTTGCATGAGTTGTTAACGCAATAAATTTGAAAGTCAGTGATTTCAAGGAAGACTTTATTTTGAGACTTCATATGTTGAAATAAAAGGCAAGTTAGAACAACATTAAATTAAAAAAAAATTAAAGTGTACGGCAATTGTTGAACAATGCACAGTCATATTAAGAAATGTGGTATTACCTTGCATGCATACTTTAGGAAGATTAGCAACTGTAAAAGCCCTTCTTTTTATACTGTTCTTTGTCTTTGTAACACAGGATCTAGATTTTTGGTAAATGAAAAATACTATAATTACTGTAGGACATAATAACAATCTTCTATTGTAATGACACAGGAGAATGTATTTGAATAACAATTCACTTAATTTGTCTGCAGTTAGAGAGAAGATGTGTTCATTTTGACTGGAGAAAACCTCTGGTTTCAGTGTGTGATGATATGGTATCGAGTCATCCAGTCAGATTGCCGGGAAGAGCTTTGCTGGCTAGACTGGTGGAACAGAACATTGTTCCATGAGATCTTTTTGTTGTGGTTTTGCTTTCTTGTAGACGTCCGTTCTTTATGACACAGGTATTTACAGTAAGACTTGACTCCTGTGGAAAACTGCATCTGTTTATGCACTTACTTTCAACTTATATCAGGCAATATTGCCTGTAAGTTTAGCAAAAGTTTAGTTTGGTGGAATGATTTATTAAAATGTTATGTCATTCCTGAAAACATGCAAACTTTTGAAACTGTTTATTCAAACAATTCATGTTCTTAAGACTGGTAGTATGAAAACAGTTTAATAATGAGGAGTCTGTGCAACATGCTGAGCATTGCTACCTCACTGTACGTTCCTGCCCTCATTGTAATGTGACCTGCAATTTTTATTTATAAAAAAAGAATGTGTTAGTAATGTGCTGCTTTATTTGTCTTGTCTGTTGGAGCTTTGAGTGCACATACGCTTCAACATTCAGTCTTTACTTTGTCAGTACATTGCATTATACTAGGTGAAAATGGTTGGGAATCTGCCCTCTCAAAGGCTCCACAGCACTTAGTCACTGTCTGTTACGGTCTCTGTTGACAGTCGCTGTTAATAACCAGTAGGATATTGTGTATTTGTATAAGCTCTACATGCTTGCATGACATCTTGTCTCCATCTGTAATTTTAAAAGCAAAGTTTGATGCCTGTGAGACACCAAAGAGATGAAGGCAGTGGCTTGTAAGTAGACTCCTTTGCTTCCTCAGAATGAAAGGCGCAGGCTGTAGAGTAATAGGCACAAACACTGACAATCCTGACTGTTGTCTTGTCAGGAAGGCAAGCCACCGTGAGTAAGGTAGAAAGATCTTGAAGCCTAGCGTGAACAGACTAAGCAAATCATGTTTTTCTTTTCTTTACCTAAGCATTTTATAAACTCGTAACTAGCATAGTCTATTTACAAGTAAATGCTTTTAACTGTCTTTTATTTAAACCTAACCTGGAACTGAGTGTAACCTGGAAGTTGTAACAAGACCTTTCTAAGGGAAGTATGGGGGATTCTGTCAACTGGGGAAGCTGAAGTGCTGGAGCTTCCCAGCCCCAAAGTGCGATAGCATGAATCCCAATTTCAACTGCATGTGCTGGTGAACTGATGCTTCTAGGATTGGTGGGCATGTTTTTTTCCTCAAATGACTGCTTAAAAAAAAAAAAGAGAGAGAGAGAGAAAGGATTTTAGTACATAGGGATGTTTGGATCCTTCTGAAGGGCAGCTGTCCTGAATAAGTGACTTAAAAGTCGGTATACCTTCTTGATTTTCTGGGTGTTAGTCAAATTTGGACCTCTGACAGGGATGACCATGACAGTGCCATCTTATACTCCATGCGTGTCACTCTAACTCCAGTGAGACTGTTACAAGCCCTCATAGGGTTCTCACCTGTGGATTGAAAACCTCATGCCTCCTCAGCAGTAATTCAAAACTTGATAACTCCAGCATAATGCTTTCTCTTCCATGTATATGAAAAATTGTGAAAAGCATCTCTTTGCAGTCTGCTGCAACAGAAGATGATGGCAGGCTTTTTTGGAATTAAAAGAATGAAATTCTATATCGAATTCCTGATGGAAAAATCCTATTTTTTTATTTGCCACCTGTTCAGAATCTGCTGTATTTTAATAGATACACATGGATGTTAAGGCTGGACTTTTTCATGGCTGCTAGCAATAGAATTTTTAGTACCAAGATATTCCTACCATATTGATTCACCTAGTAGATATCAGCCCATATGTTTGTCAGTGTGGAATGAAACATTTTAATGATTATTCAATCTGTTTCTTAGCATCAAGTACAGTAAATGATGTAGTTGCATCATTCAGGCATTAAAGTGCCATTCAGGCAGAGAAGATAAATGGGTGTTCAAGGTTATTGTCACAGTCAACAAATGAGGAAATCATTAAAACAAAAGTGTGAGTCTTCAGCTGTCAAAAGCTTTACTTCATAAGCTGAAGACATGAACAAGCAGCATATAACATACTATGAATTTACCTAACATCAAGTTAGAGTTGCGGAAATTTGTGACAAATGAGTAGACTTCTCTGGAAGGATTTTCTGTAATTTATGTGTAATGGATAAAGATGAGTGTAACCTGAATTGTCTGGATTCCACTGAGGAAAAAAACTAAAGCCAAATGAACGATTAAGTTTCCAGGAGTCAGAAGGGCTATGGGCCGTTTGTCCAGAATGAGAGTCCTATTCTTCTATATGATGTTACCAAGACAAAAACTGAAACCCCTTTTATTCCTTTCTTAAAACTTTAGTGGAAAATGAGAGCAAATACAAAAAAAAAGAATTACATAGGCTATGTGTGGACAGTTTTTCATCCTTTAATAGAGAAGGTCAGGTACATTTAGTTACTCAAAAGGGTGTTTGAGAGGTAATTTGGTAATAGTTTGTACCTACTGACAAGGGGTAGCCACCTACCCAAAAATGCTTTTATATTCTTATCTGTTGGGAAAATTACATAGTTATTTTATAATATTGTAGATATTTCAGTGTAGCATTTATCTTTTTAATAAGCTTATTAACGAGCTTAAGCCACACTTAACTAGCCAATATTTAATTTTTACTTAGTTGTCTTAGTTGGAATTTTCTGCCCCACTGTTCTGCTTATGAATTTTATCCATATTCTTCTCTTTTCTCATACTATTCATGTTCACTTCACATCTAATAATGGGGGTTGAGGAGGATGGTTTTTGGGGGCAGATTTTTTGTTGTTGTTGTTGACAGGCAGAGTTCCATTTATTTTGTTACAGTGGTTCACTGATGAGACATCTATGGCAATTCATACACAAAGACATATATAAAATATATATATACACATATACAAATATATATATATATATTGTTTGTATTGTGTATGTGTGTAATGTATATATGTTTGGATCACAGTTACTGCCCAAGTATTTGTTTTTTCTAAACTGCCAGGGATATAAGTGACCTAAGTTAGTGTCACTTTTTCTTCATCATCAGTCTGCTGTAAACAATAACAGTATTGCATTTCTTGAAAATAGGCCTTCACTTTTGAAGCAGAACTTGTACTCTTATCATGGATTAGTTTCTTTTTTAAAAGCATATAACTTTTTAGGTGAACTATGGTGGATTTCTTTCGTTCTTTGGACGATATTCAGTTATGAATGTATGATCTGTTTTTGTGTAAATGAACACATTCTTCACAATGGTAGTATTTACACTGAGTCAAAGAATACTTTTGCTCTGAATGACTAAAGTAACTTTTAGAGGCTTAGAGAAGGAAACAAATTGGTTATGACAAGAAGCTGTGCAGTCATTAAATTATAGGAAGAAAAGAATCTGAAGATCTGTACTGAAAATGAGTATATTTTCTTCCCCTTTCTCCTTACTAAAGAACCTAGAAAAATGACAGGAAACAACAAAGTGAGACTGAAGGCTAAATAAATATGTGAGAAACTTTGTTTATGAGAAGGTTGCCTCGAACACCCATTCAAGGGTAAGGAAGGTGATAACATCACAAAAGATCTAAGTGCTGTAATGAGTAACAAACTACCATTGAAATTTCACCAGAAATACTTGATATTATAATGGGCATTGTGTTATTAATTTGTATATATCCCGAATTACCTTTTTTTTAAAGCATTTCTTTAATTATAAGAAGAAATATCATCATATAAAGATGGTATATATAGTGTGATTTCACAACGAAAGGCTTAATGCTTGCACAGTTAAGAAAATTTGAAAAAAAATGGTGAGGAAAATGATTGAACTGAGAAAGGTAAAAGGAAAATACTAGTGAAAACAAAATTGACATTGGATGGTAGGTACAATTTTTAATAGCGTGAAGACTGATACTCCTAAATTGTTTCCACAGGCCACTACTGGCAAACTTTTCTTCTGAGTCTTCTGAAATTGCCATAGACAGCATAGCTGGGAATACATTTTATGTGAATAATCTTGCATTTCTGAGTTGTCAAGGCCTCATACAACAAGATTGACTTTTTTAGTCTTTCTTGTCTTCTAAAAGCTATTCTATAAATTACATTTCCATTCCCTTTAGTTAAAACAAGCATCTTCCTCAGTATCACTTTGATAAAGTGTAATATAAGTAACCGTGACCAGTGTTGCTGTGACATTGTATTTTCAGATGCCATTTACACTTCACATACTTCTGTATGATATGTCCTGTTTTTCTATGAAGGACAGTTCTGGTTTATTTAAATAACTTCATCATTGGAAAAAACCCTTTGCTGCATTTCCATAGGTTGTGGGAGAGAAATCTGCCTGCAGTACCAGACATGCAGCAGCAGGTCAGCCCCACAGCTGTGCTCAGCTGCCTGGCTGCGTGCTCATTGTCTCATCTGCCCATGTTACAGTCCAACCTTTCATTGCCTCTGCCTGTCCCTTTTTCCATCCTAGTCTAATATTTGCCCACCTGTAATTCATTTTTCACCGTTGTTTGCCAGTTTTGTTGTACCACACCCAAATTTGGTATTTCGATGTGACTTTGTACGTAGTCTTGGCTACTGGTGTGACTACCTACGTACCATCAACTGTGCAAGATTTCTTCCCCCAAAAGCTCCCCAGTGCTCCTCTTAAGCTTTCTCTGAAGCTTGTCTGTTTTTCATGCAACTCTCCCTTAAAGATCTGTGAAACCAGCCGTGTTGTCAGCTTCTTGCATTATCTGTCACATCCAGCAATTTTCTTATGTCATGTCCAGTAGTTTTTCACATCCTGTTTATTCAGCTTAATCTCGGGCCAAGGCCTAGTCGTCTGCCTGCAGCCCTAATGAGGTCCAACTGGCTGACAGGCCCAGTTAGCCTGATTTTCCCCCACAGCTGCTAGAGCCGTGAGCGTGGCACAATGTGGGGCCTGCTGCCACTGCTCTCGCCTCCTGCACATCTCATCCTCACTGCGCCTGTACCCCTGTGGCAGGGAAGTGAGAGTGCCATTGTGCTTCACGCTGTGTACATCGGCCTGCACTCCTCCCTTTCTCATGTCTCTGTCTCTTGAGGGGCATCACCATGATGGATGGTGAGGTGCGGACACAGTCCGCAGTTAGCCCCTTGCCTCTGGCTACCCATTGTCCTCTTGAGGGATGATGAAAGAACAGCCATTGAGATCAACAGATCCACCTCCCCTGCATACTGATTGCCTTTCTTGTCATAGGACAGAAATGAAACCCCAGAGTTAGGACAAGAGCTGCTGATTTCAGCTGTAGGCCAGCACCAATCCTGCCAGTGCCATAGCTGCCTGACACTGGCATGCTGGTGGAGACAGGTGCTGATGCACAACATGAAGCACAGCAGTACCAGCTACTGCTGGGACCAGTGTGAGTGGGTACAGTGCCAGCAACGAGTCAGACCAGAGTGTAGGCACCTCGAGCCCACAGCATTGGCACAGGAAGCAGTTGAGGGTCTTAAGCAGGTAGCAGCACACGTCCCAGTAGCCAGCAGCAGGGAGGGCAGAGACCCATTTGTCCTGTGCACAGCTGCTGGTAAGACCGGGGCTGGGGAGGCTCTGAGCACAGCGCCTGGACCAAGAGCATGGCTCAACCCTGTGCCAGCTGCCTGCAGGGGCAGGCAGTATGTCAATGTTTACCCCAAATCTGGTGCTGTTTGGCAACCCCATGAGCATGTGTTCTGTTGGTGTGTGTAATTTGCTAGCAAGCTTTTGAGCTGGAGGCCTTGGAGCCAAGCAGAGGTGTCAGCTGTGGAGAGGGCTCGTCACTCTATTCTTCTACTGTTTTTCCATCTGCTGCTGACCATTAATAAAGACAGAATGAAGGTCTGTTTATCCCAGTGACTTCACTCATATGGCAACTCTTACAAAAGCGGTACTACAGAAGGCTATATAAATCAGAAATGTTTGTGCTGTCCTAAACCTAAGGAAAGAGAAGGTGATATTTTATAAATTTGGATTTTAACCCTTAACATGATCTCATTCTGTATATAAAGCATTTCAGAGAAGCTCCACTCACGACTTCATTTTCCAAAGTGTAACTTCTGCTCCATTAATACACGATTCTCCAACAGTATGCAAATTCTGCCATAATGTCATGTAAAACTTAAACCCTTGATGTTCTATTGCAGATATGGCTGAAGCTTACCTGGCTTTCCTTTAAATGAGATTGCAGCATTTAAATCCTAAAGAGAGAAAGAAAATAGACACATTTATCATATGTGGGGGGAGATGGGATGAAGATCTTATAAATTATTATTTGTTTTAATATAAAGAATCAGCTACGTATAATGAACAGTATTGGGTTCCAGAGTTTGGTTCATAGCTTCCAACCAACTCTGTGTCTGTGAGCATGTCGCTTAACTACTGTGTCCTAGTTTCACCATCTGTGAAACACTTTGGGAAGTCATGGAAAACTGAATCATAAGTCTTTTCCATCTCTAGATTCTATTAGGTCATCCAGTCTGTCCATCTGCCAGCGTAAGATTGTTTCCTACATTCACCAGTGTTTTTCCAGTCTGGCTTCTGTGTGCCAAATGATTGGGCTTCGACCAGTACCTCTGGGAGATGAATTTGCAGACTTCTACTGTAAGGAAGCTCTTCTGACATTCACAAATAGTGATTTTTAAAAAATTCTTCATTTTATCCCATTATCTCCTGTTCCTATTACACTCACAGCTTAGTCATAGTTTTAGGGCACCTTAAGGGTCTAGGTAAGATTTTAGAAGATAACATACAGAAGGAAGAACAACATAAGATCTTTAAATGAATGCTTCCAAAGAAGTAAGCTGTTTAGCTGTAATTTCAAAAAGAAGCAAGTAAGAGGACAGGCTCCTTTAAATTTAGGTTAAGGAACAGGACACAATATGGAAACTTAACAGTGGAGTGGGATTTTAAACAGAAGTGTTGGAGTATTTTTCATGGATGATAAAATAATTATGAGAGAAAAGAAGAAGAATGGTTAAGTTAGGGAACATCAAAGTCCTTACCTTTTTTGAGATGTGTAAAAATTATCATGTCTCACATAATTTAATTTACATTTTAATGTTGGTAAGTATGTTAATTATTATTACCTAATAGTTGCAGTAGTTCCTTTAAAGATTTTCAGTTAGTGTCTCTTGTCCAGATCTGAGCACAGTATTCAAACTGCAGGTGTGTACAAGTACCTGGATGTGCCTCACTTTGTCAAACTGCAATACTTTGCATAATCATCACCATTTTAGCGTTTTTCTCAATTGACCGCAACTGTTGCAATTTATTATAATTTAGACTTACTTTTCTGGAGTTTCAGAAATTCAGCATAATATTCTGCAAGTGTTGAAACCAGCAGCATTGTGATACAAACTAAATTTAGATGACAACTGTCAGAATAACTAGCTTCCTTTGCGCAAACCTTTTTCGTTTTCAAAACTATGAATACATGAAAGTTATTTGGGCTCTGCATAATAGCAGTTAAGCTACTTTCAAAGTCACCATCTGGAAGACAACTGGTGTGTAACATGATTTATTGGATGCAATGGCCTAAGAAGAAAAAGCCAATACTTAGTGTATTCAATTGATAAGGCTTATAGGGCATTTTGTAATGCAATACGTATACGATATGTATTTTAAAATAATAAAAAGTCTGTCATGGGTGCATGTTTCATGAAATATACTTCTAACAAAATCTACTTGCACAGGATTTTCATTCAGATGCTAGTGGAAATTCTTAAGTCTGAGAATGAAAACTGAGTTATCTTCAGAAAAAAGAGGAGGATTGTTTGTTTGTTTGTTTACTTTGGAAATTCAATTTCATGGCCTTAACCCCATGTATTTATATGTATTGATAAATACATGTAGTATTTACATGAGCTATAGCAAACATTTCTATATATGTATCACAATGCTGCTGGTTTCAAACTGATCTTCTTCCTTTAAGAAATCAGTGGGAGATGCCATGAAATTAGAGTATTTGTGAGGAAGATAAATCTTAGAAACTATTGGTAAAGTCTGACCATAATAAGAATGAATATATCTTTCATCCACAGGAAATAAAACCAGATCAAGTCACCAGACTTGCACTTAGGAAAGAAGTTAATTTTGAAAGTGTCTGCAGAAAGGTAAGGTTTGTTGGCTTTGTTTTTCTTCATCCTGCTCCTATGAGTGTGAGAGAGTACAGTCGCCCTTTACAATGACATATGCACCTTATGAGTGTATGTGAGTGGGAGTGTATCCATGTGTACAGTGTGTGATGTATGTTATATTAGGTCGTAACTATAGATCTTTCTTCCTTTTCTGAAGACATGTATCCACTAGAACATGTCTACAAAAAAATTACATAGTTGTTTAAGTACCAGTGGCTTTTCATTAAGGCTGATTGGCTAATCTCTAATAACTGAAATTGCATTCCAGAAAGCACAGTCTTTATAAATAGGTTTATTACATTTCTCTAGTACATATACATGGATCAGCTAATGTAAATAATCTAGGCTTTCAACAGCATTTGAAAGTAGACTCTAAATACTTCTGGAGACAGAGAGAAATTTATCCATGTGAACATAACATTAGCCTGAAATAAAGGTGGAATTTTGACACAATTGTGGCTCATTGATTTCAGCCCAGTGTCTCTCCTGAAGCCCACTGATGAAATATTAAATAACAGTGATATCTGCAAGAGATGAAATGAAGACTCAGAAGATGGCAGATGCTCCTTAAAATAAATTGCTGGGGATTAGAGCAGGCAGGATACTCTTAAGAGAAAAGTGAGGAAAAGTAAGTAGCCTTTTAAGTGATATGCTCCAGAAATGATCTTAATAAACGACTCAGAAACAAAAGTACCAATAAATCAAACTGCATGTTTTCTTCCAAAATCTCCTAAACTCTTCTGGGTGGTCATCTGAGAACTGTGGAGAGCCTGAGATCTGCAGAGTACACCATGCACAGTTGAAGTTTTAATGTAGAGTTGGATCATTTCATCCTAAAATGGTATCACTAGTTTATAATATAATAACGCTGTTACAAAGCATGGCCCTGTGTGATGCAGTTCAGTTATCAGCATAGAGTGCAGGAAGATTTCATTGGAGCAACACCAGATTAGTACATTAGAGAGGTCATGAGTGGGATCTTACCAATGTATGAGGGTGCTCTGAAAGTAATGCCTCCTATTTTATGTTATTGGCCCGTGATGTCAGAAGCAGATGTTGGTGGGATGGCAGCAGAGGTTGAACCTTTCCACCAACAGAGGGGCAGACTGACACAATGGCATCTGATGTAGAAGTGCAGATGGAGCTAAGGTATGGAATTACATTTCTCCATGTGGAAAAAATGGCACCCGTTGACTTTGATCAATGCTTGCTGAATGTTTATGGAGACCAAACAGTGGATATGAGCACAGTGAGGGGTGGTGGTGCATTTCAGCAGTGATGACAGTGACAGTGGTCACCTCCACTGGGGCAGATTGTTACAAGAGTGTCATGCAGTCTCCTGTTCATCGCTGGTGAAAATGCACAGCTAATAGTGGTGACTATATTGAAAAAGAATGTTTTGTAGCTGGAAATTTGCTCTGTCAAACAGCGTGATTCTGTTTTTTGTATCTGCTGTAGTTTCCATGGAAATAAATAGGAGGCATTACATTCAGAGCAACATACATATACATGTACTTGGAGGGAGGATGCAAAGAGGGCAGAGCCAGGTTCTTTCAGTGATGCCCGGGGATGGGACAGGAGGCAGTGGGCACAAACTGGAGCACAGGAGGCTCCCTCTGAACACCAGGAGCACTGCTATGCTGTGCGGTGATGGAGCACCGGCACAGGCTGCCCCGAGGCTGTGAGGTCTCCTCCTTTTGGAGATCTCCAAAAGCCACCTGGACGTAGTGCTAGGCACCCTGCTGTGAGTGTCCCTGCTGGAGCAGGGCTTGGGCCAGAGGGACCCAGGGGTCCCTGCCAGCCTCAGCTATTTTGTGATCCTGTGGTATTATAATATGCTTCCCATCATCAGGTTTCAGTATTTCTGGAGCAGTGTTTTGATGGAACTATATTACATGCTTTCCCTTCTTTTAATGGTAGAAGAGAGTAAGGAAAGGATCACAGATGCAGTTAAAAGGCAGCATTCTTCATTTTAAAGTTATTTGACCAAGCTTGTCCAATCCTAATGTGAGCTAGTTAGAAACTAGTTACTACGCTGTTAGGAATAGTGTTGATGTAAGAAGAAACCAGATAGTGAGGGACTTCATGCTTTAAATGAGATGCTGAAGTTCAAACAGTAAACTTAAAGCGTAGGAGATCTCTGCCAGGAGTTCAAATCATCAGGCTTATCGTGATTGCATTATCAAAAAGTAAAGAAGCTCCAAAATGAAGTAATTGGTTCTGTTGTTTTAAAGGAGTGTATAGGTTTGTGCTTGGAATTTTATTGTCTAAGAGGACAATTCTGCCCCCATTGCCAAGAATATAAAAAGGAATATTGGTAATCTTACCAGCTTTTTTTTGTCTATTTGTTCATTTATTTTCCTAGAATTTCTTCAGGTATAAGCAGGGGTTAGGAAAGCATAGGAGCAGGCTGTGAAATTCTCCTAGCCCTGGATGTTTCTCCCAGATAATAGGATTTGTGTTTTCATACTCATGGTAGACTGTATATTTTCCAAATTTTATCAAAATTGTCTTTCATTTAGCCATAATCCTTAAACAGATAATGCAGGTATCTTCATGGAATTGTTCTGTTTTTTAAAATTCTTGTTTGTGTCACTTTCTGCTGCTAGTAGTGTTTTTCAGTGGTATGAAAGACTTAATCTCACATTTTATAGTGAGTGCATCTCTTTTTTCAAAACAAGTGTTTGAGTGGGAGCTGATGCTATTCTAAACCAGTGGGGAGGGATTTTAACCTTTGTGTTGCAGTACTGTGCTAGCTGAGCCATCATAACTTTACTGGTTGGCCATAGCATAACCACAGCTAAAAGGAGTATCCCTTATGTGCTTTAACAAAAATTAATTTGCCAGGGTATTATTTCGCCTTTTCCCACAGTTAGTTAGCCATAATACAATTAGGGGGGAAAAAAATCTATAGCGATATACTCTAGGTCACATGAAATATAGGACATACTGTTTACCTTTTCATTAACTTGAGTTTTGAATATTTGAAGCAAAACATCCTGTGGCTGTTTTCATTTTCCAAATAGGTTTGTTTTCGTTGATAAAAGGCAATCTGCTTTTAATTCACTGTGGAATGCTGAATATTAGTTTTGCATAGTGGACATGTAGTTTATATTTGTTTAATTCGTTCTGCCCACTAAGATTTTATGTTCTATTACTTTTCTTCCCATATATTTTTCAGATAAGCATACTTTTCTATTTAGAGTTTGTGTAGATTGCAGTGAAGTACAATAAAATTGTGAAGTGTTTAGCAAGTGACACCGTAACTGTGGTTTTCATGATTTAGCTGTCAAGGTTGTTACACTGATGGTTGCAAATGAGCAAATCAGATTCACGATAGTTGCAGAGGGAGTTGGCGATTCCATAGCCACACAACACTAGATTTTTCTCTGAGTTAAATTTATAAAAATGTCATAGGGCTTACTGTGTTAATATAAGACAAGAAGTAGAGGGTGAGCAGTTTTGTGCACCTCTGCTGAAACTCTTTACATCCATTTTTAATATTTATGCTGCAGGTGGAACCAGTGCTATTAGCAGATGATAAACTGCTGTAAAGATTGTAATAAATGTTGCCATGTGAAATCAGCTAGACTATATATATTGTTGGTGCTTAGTCACAGCTGTTGGAAAATGGAAAATATATTTTCTGGCTTTTAACTAAGTTTTTGTGCAGTTTCTGTACACAGTTCCATGCTGTCTCCAACAAAGACATTTGCCAGCCATTCATAAGATCAAAAAAGTTGTGGCAGATCTGCCATCTAATTTTTTGCAACTGATTTTCAGCAAGGTTGCATTTTAATGTGTTCTTTGTAGCATATGTCCCCCAACTGGTATGAGAGGCTTTGTTCATTGGTGTTGTGCTCCAGCACTCCAAATTATAAATCAAAAGCTAACCCTAAAAAAGTTATTTGTTACAAATAGAGGTCTTACTTGGGAGCAGCCAAAGGCTTTAAATGTTACCTTCAAGCTGTTGTTAGCATACATTTAAGGTAAGCTGGTTACGTTAAGATAGACAGAATTTATAGGTTAATATGTAATACCTACGTTAATATGTAATGGATAATAATAGGTTAAATTACATATGTAATATGTAATATACATATGTATTTTACATATTCATATACATAATATATACATATACATAATATGTATACATATTATAAGATAGGATTCATAGGTTAATATGTAATACCTATGGTAATATGTAATAATAGGTTAATATTACATATGTAATATGTAATATACATATGTATATTACATACACATATACATAATGTATACATATACATAATATGTACATATACATATACATAATATACATATGTAATTACACATGTAATATGTAATATAGGTAATATGTAATAAGTTAATATGTAATTTCTCATATTAGAGAAATCATGCATCATCTGTGCTGTTTCCCCAAAAAGGGGAATTTTGATCCTTCTGTGAACGCCTTCATCATAACCCTCATTGCTTTTGTTGCCTTTGCATGACTGATAACAAGCTTCTTGCAGGGCCTCATTTAGTATGTATTTGGTATGTAGGAGATGAGAAAACTCTGTGTTTTAAACACTGAAAATTATAGAATCCTACTCAACCATAATGGAAATGTCTACTCCAGGAAAAGATCTTGCATCTTGCATTAAGTCAAAATACTGTTTATTTTTTCTAAATAATGAAATCTGTGCGCTTCAAAATTCACCAGCTATCAGGTTTCAGGGGGAAAAATGAAACTTGAAGTGCAGAGACCTGTTGAACTTTTCCTTTAGTGAAAAATAGAACAATCACAATTATAGGTTGCTCCTAAAGTAATGCCTCCTATTTCTTTCCATGGAAACCACAACAGGTACAAAGACCACAACAACGCTGTTGGATAGAGGAAATTCTCACCTACAACAGCTGTTTTTCAACATGGTAACCACCATGAGCTCTGCATTTTCATCACTGATGAACAAGAGCCTGCATGCCGCACTCATACAAGTCTGTGCCAGTGTGCATTAAGTCCTGTGTTTTTGCCTGATCCTCCATTCTTGTCATGTGTAAAGCATGCAGATGCCTGTCTGCAAGGAGGATTCTGCACAGCAAATGTTGAATATATTGCAACCATCAAAGCTTGGAGCCGTGCCATATCCTTCTGAGTCTCAAGATTACTGAGAAGCTTTCCACAATTTCTAAGTGTGCTGAAAATTTCTTCTAGACCAGAAATGTAAGCTATTAGTAGTTCCTAGAAGATTTTTTGCTAATGTAAGGCCTGGTGAGCTTATTTTGGATTGTTTAGTGTTTAGGAACCAGCTCTGTCATGTTCGGAATTGAGAAGGAATTCTAAGGCTTTAGAAATAGGATTTCAGGCAGCTTATGCGTAGGCAGATATGCCAGAATTGACTGAGCAGCCTGGTGCACAGTATGATTTTGATCACTGAAAGTTCAGGCTTTGTGATGAGAACAGCTGTACTTACCATGATTATGCAGGGATGGCATTAGTGCTGTTTTGGGCTAGGTATTTCCATGGATACTTAGGGGCTGTTATGATACAGTTAAAGTTTGGGGTGTTATTTTGGGGGTGAGTGTATTTAATATCCATGGCTTATGGATATGGGAACCAACTAAAATATTAACAGCAGTAATAAAAGATCTTTTGCAATTTATCACATTAAAATTGTACTAGAGAAGACAGTGTTTCACCTACCAAACTTCTGCAATAATTGACTGGATCACTGGTGCAGGAAGGCACCAGTCAGGCAAGAAGGACATGGGAATGAGGTAGAAGGTGTGCGGGCAAAAATGACTGACAAGAACAAAAGGATAAAGCTACAGGGCTAATTGTGTATTACCTGTATTTCTTTCAAATGAGTATTTAAAACACAGTATGAAAACAGCAATTTCCAGATTCATACCATCTTCTTATTAAACTGTGCAAGTGATGGCCTGGGATTAGTCCTTATATTAATCCACAACATGTCTCTCATCAGCAACCAAAAAAGAGTAAGGGTGGGATAGTCAGACTGCTTGTGTTGCGTTGCGTTCTTCATGGATTTACAGCGAAAATGCAATCTGTTAAAAGTACTGTATGCGAGGCTGCTAACTTCATCAATTCGTCAGTTTACAGCATCACACTCACTAGTAGTTATTTGGAGCATTAGAGTTCCCTAAACTACGTCACTAAGTGGTAATCTTGAGTTATAAGACATGAACAGGACATGCTTACATAGCCATAATATTTTTTCTAACAAATACACTTGTTTTTAAAAACATAAGTGTATTATTTTAAAGATACTTCTGGTACTTTTCAGCTTTGTGACAGGGAGAGAAAGGAAGATGGCATTTCTGAATCAAGTAGAATTTTGACTAAATAACTGCTTCCAAGGAGGAACAGTCCTACCTGTATTTTCTATCTTTAAAAAATATAAAGGTTTATGTTTAGTTGATATTACTAAATGTGCATTTTTGATCCTGGCTTTAATTTATTTTTTAAATGTACTTTCTGATAGAAAATATATTTAAAAAGCTCAGTATTCTGTGGATTTAATCTGAGGAAGTGCATTAAATCATAAAAGGAGTCTGATGCAAAGTCCCTTGCAGTTTAATTGAGGAATTTCCGTTAACTTCAAAGGCTTTGGATCAAGCACAGAATATTTGCTATCTTTTATTTGGGCTTTGGGGGATTTTTCCACAATCCCCTCCTTCTCGCTCTTCCAAGCCCCCTCTGAAGAATTCTACTAGCTACAAAAACATTCTGATTAGGATAGATTCTATTATTGATATAAAACTTCTGTTTCTGTTGCTGATGCCTTTAATAGCAGTGTAACTAGTTAATTACTTATGTGGATTTTTAACATTCTTTGCTTATGAAAATATTTTGTTTGCAATCCATAAACCATAGAGAAAGGACTACTGTATGAATCAGTCTTTTGTGCAATACTGATGTTATAGTCCATCAGCTTTCTGTAATACATTTATCATTAATTCTTTGCGCTTAGCTGTTTTGTGGTTGGATTTTGGCAATGTTGGAGGAAAACAGCTGCTGTTTTTGAGGGAACTATGAAAAAAATTTTTTTTTAACCCAAATTCTGGTTGTTAACATTCTCTTGAAATTAGAAATTGTGTATAGATGATCAGTGCATAATATGATGATTTAATAGCTTAATAATTACTTGTTAGGACTCTTAATAATACTCATCTCTTTTTTTTATTCTTTTTAAGTAACAATATTGTCAACCTTAAAACAGTTTTATGTACCCAGAATTATTGTTAGCTGTTTTTACTTTTGCTTCAGAAAGAACATACATTGGCTCGTACGTATGAAGATGGCTCCATTCCTCAGCAGTGTTCATGCTGCAAGCAGTAAAATAATGCTTTTCCCATGTAAGGCATTATGTTGCGGTTCTTTTCTTAGTTCAGTATGAGAATGATGATAGCAATTTGCGTATCACATCCTGATATGCTTTTCTTTATGTAATAGTTGCATCTGTCAACATCATATGTTTTTTGGCAATGTGTTGCGTTGATTTAATAGCACAGTTTCCTGTAACACTGGTTAATAGAATTGAGGTGCTGGGAATCAGTGTTGCAGTGTTGGATTCCTTTTGTCTCAAGTATTTTGATTCTGTTAGAATGGAAGTTGCACTGAATGTATGAAACCACTGTTTCCTGAGAGTTTTCCATGACAAACACCAGATGTTAACTTTAAACAGGAATGTCTTTGGTCTTTCTAACACTACTGGTGAAGTGAAGAATTTTACATTCAGTGATGAATATCACATTCAGGCGTAAATACTTTCTCTGTATGAGTGATTGTTGGTTGTTGGTTTTTTTCCCCTGAAGGCTCCTCATCTTCCAAATTTGACTTCTTGAACTGTGAGCCATTTAGCATGTCTTATATATATATATAATAAATGTAACAAATATTATATAAATATAATAATTTGTATATTTTTTAATATATAAAGGACAATGTGTAATCCTCTGTATGTTAGAGCCTAACACTCATTGCTATAGCTACAGCGGAAGTTCTGTCACTATAAAACTGTCAGTTTTTTAACAAATGTCTCCACTCTTTCCCACCAACTTCGCCACTAATTCTCCATCTGCCTGTTAGCCCAGCCAGAGTCAATCTCTTCCCAGGCGTCCTGGGGGAGAGTTCAGTCTGCTCTTTATGCCGCATTCTGTCCGTTGCCTTCCCAGTTCTGGTTAGCCGTTCTTTTGCCTGCTCAATCTTTCCCATACCGTCTCTGCACCAGTTCCTGTATGTCTTCTCCGTTTGCTCCTTTTCATTCAAACTAGGCAGCCACCTACTCAGTGAGAGCTGGGAGATAGACCAGATGAAGTTAGCATCATCTTCAACATCAGACCAGCATGTGCAATGATCTCAGTTTAGTTACAGCCTGGATTTTGTCCATTCTCAAAAGAATACTTTTCAGTATTGAAACAAACTAATAGCAGCTTTGGCAGTTTTTCATTGAGAGGTAGTGCATATATCTCTGACACAAAAAGGCTGCGTACTGTCAACTTCTCAATTACAAAGCCAAGGGTCTATTAAAATGTATCCTTGTCCGTAGGAAAGACTGAGTCTCAAAAGTGATGTGATTGCTTTTGATTTGATTAAGCTCATTTCAACTATTTGGTGTTGCAGAGCAGAATGTGGGCAGGCATGTTATTGTCATAAAGGTCAAAGGGCAGTTCACATTTTTTTTAACCAATATTTGACTTTTATCATCTGGGTAGTTGAGACACAATGAGCACACAAGAACATAAATGGACAGAAATGTGGGTGGGAAAGAGCACTGTTTTTTGGCTCAGATATTGCTCTGATAGTGGTGCTTTAATGCATGCTGTTTTGCATACACGCAGCTGTATTTTTTGATTACCACAAAGATTCATAACATGCTATCTATGAAAGCACGTGCAACTCTCAACTTTTTTTCCTGTTTTAAATGAATATTTAAGTGATATGGATAAGTGTTCTACTGGGCATTAGCTGTAATGGGAGCAGTAGTGGAAAATATTGGAACGAGTCTTGTTTCTATGTTTTCCTTGAAGAAAATTAAAGGAAGTATTGTCACAAGAGGTTCTGAAAATGTGCTGGGTTTGGTTTGGTTTTGAATAAAGGAATATCAAGTTGGTGATGTCCAAAATCTCCAGGATATAATTTTCAGAAATACTGAAATACTGCATAGAATGTCCAAGAGGCAGGCAGAGATCTAAAATCTCAATACACACAAGAGACAATGGTATAGAAAGGAGAGATTTAGGTGTTAGAGGAGCAGAGGAGCCATCAGAGGCAAGAGGAGACTGAACAGGAAGGATGAGCTATGTCTTCATCAAAATTGTGTCAGGCGGCTCGCATTGAAAATCTTCGAGTTTATAAAGCAGTACAAAATGAAAAGCAGGAGGAAGACTACATGCATAGAAGAACATCTGATTCACAGTGACAAGACCAGGAAGGAGCATGTAACTGTTTTTCAGAATCTCTCTCAAAGGACAGGGAGGAAACAGCTCTGACAGTGGGTGAAAGTGGAATACCTGACATCAAACATCTTCGCAGATGTAATAGATATCCTCCTTCAAACTGCTCTTCAAGATAATTAATGAAAGGTGCTATCTTTACAGGGATAGTGGGGCAGGATGTATGTGCATGAGTGGCACTGTGTTATGAACTGTATTTTCAGTATAACAGCATAAAAGTGCAACAGAGAAGCTCTAAGAAGTCTTACGGATGGCAGTCACAACTGTAACAGAAGTTTGGTGCTAGTAATGTCCTACACCTTCTGGTTAGAATTATGATACTGAACAGAAAACAGAAAATGAGATTATAGGAACTACAAATTTGGGACAGCTAGTAAGAATGAGAGATTTCAGTTACCTTTAATTAATTTGATTACTGAAGACAATCTCTGAATTGCATCCTTTATATATTCATAGGGAAAGTAATCAGTTTTTACAGTTCATCCACATGGAGGGGTATGGAGAAGGATGTGCTCAACCAGATGAGGAAGCCCTAATCTTGCCATTAGTCTGCTAATTCTCTAAATATTGGTACCCATTGATCAATTTCAACCCAATGTTAGTGGAGATAGTTTTAGAAGTGTATAGTTATGAAAGGTTGTTTGTGTGTGACGGTTCTCATATGAATAGGAGAAACGTAGATCAGTGTTGCTAGCAAGTGAGGGAACAGTTGGTAGTAATAGAAAAAGTTCAATACCTCTTGATCTTGTTTTAAAAAACACCATGGAGTTGGCACAGAAGCTAAGTGAGAAGATGTAAGGTACAGCACAAATGTGCTGGAGTTTTTAATTATTCCTAATGCTTATAGAACTTACTGTGTTAAAATGTGTTTAATGTTAGGTAAACATTTGTAATTACTTATGTTAAAAGACTGACAGCTGATCACATACAACAAATTGAAAAAGTTCTTTATATATGCTTTGAAGAGTAATGCAGAATTGCATTACAAAATCAGAATGAAATAACTGACATTTCTGATATTCTGATAACAAAAAACAGCTGCTGCTGTCCTTTACTCCTTGTATTTTCACAAATTCAACTCTGTAAGTTTCTTACGGTATGTTGTCGAGAAATATAATATAAAACCATTCTCACTTCTTCCCTCTTTGCTATCCAAATGATTTTTCAAGTGCTGTAGCTCAGAACTAAGGAATTAACAGTTATAAAATGTTAAGAAATAAATTAAAAAGATAAGTTATGGAATTAGGAGGATTCTTTCAGCTCAAGCTCATGAGTCTATAATACTGGAAAATTCTATGAAAAGTGCTGACGGCACTATTTCTTCCAATTTTTAAAATCTAACTGTAGAAGTGGAAAAAGAAGATTTTCTTGAGTTATTGGAATTCTGTTTAAAGAAACAATTCATTTATTGGGGAATGTCAGTGTGTATAGTAAGTAGCTGCATTAAAAAAAATTCAGGTAAAATGAGAGCCTCTATGGCAAGATTACGAGGTAGAAGTATGTATGGGAAATGTGATGTAACTAGTATGCTGTGGTTTCACCCAGCAGATAGCTAAGTCCCACACAGTTGTTTGCTTCCACCCCCACCTCCCAAGTGGGATGGGAGAGAGAATTGGGAGAAAATATGGTAGAACCCATGAGTTGGGATAAAAGCTGTTTATTAAGACAGCAAAGGAAGTGAAAGAAATAACAGTAATTATATATATATATATATATATATATATATATAAAACGTATATATATACACACACACAAAAATGGATGATACATGAAGCAAGGGCTTACCACCTATCCACTGAAGCTCAGCCAGTATCCAACAGCAGACCCCACCCCAGCTGCTACCCCTTCCTTATATTACATGATGTCATATGGTATAGAATATCCCTTTGGTCAGTTTAGATCAGCTGTCTTGTTCCTGTCCCCTCCCTCTTCCATGTGCCTGCCCAACCCCTTTGCTGGGAGAGCAATACAAGCAGCTGAGAGACTGAAATGTCTTTGGCTTTGTTCAATACTGCCAGGCAACAAGGATAAGCAATCGGTCTGTTATCAGCCTATTTGATTTTAGAACCAAAACACAGCTTCGTACCAGACGCTATGAGAAAAGTAACTTCTGTCTCAGCTGGAAACTAAGACACTAGTAAATTACTGAAAGTATAATAGCATTACATTTGAGGTATGATAGCCTATTTTTTCTTTGTTTTGGAATAAAAAATAATTACATGCTGATTGAACGCATTGAGTAGGAATACTCTGTATGCCATAGTAACAGTAAAGTAATGGCCTTAAAGACACTCCAAGCGTAAAGGTGATTATTCTGCATGCCATATGTTGAAATACCTGCTAGAAAATGGACTGTTCAGCACTTCCTTTTATTTTACATGCATCATCTCCTGATATTCTCAAGTAGTATCAGGGCTTCGATGTGCATCTGACATGTGTTTATGATTAGAGGAAGTTTCAAATATACTTCCTCAATACTTCCTCCTTCCTGAGGGAATATTCACATATACTCCCTCAATAGACGTAATGATGGAAAATCTGTTTTGGTGCCAAGGAATCAGTATGTTTATCTGAGATGTTCAATAGTTTTTCAGTGAACTTAATTTGTGTTTCCACTGTCTTTTTTCAGAAAGTGGCTGAAAAACATATATATTGAAAGAAATCTGTTTCCAATTGTGCACAAAATTTGCAGTGTGGGATGCAAAGAGTCTCTGTCTTGTTTTAAATAGCGTACACTAATACAGCCTACTCCTTATTAGTGTGTGCAGCGTTTATCAAGTCTATAAGTCTTCTGGGCCTCCAAATCCCTGGCTCTTAGCAGTTAGTGTCTTCAGTGGTGCTCGAACATAAATACATCTCTCTTTCAAGTTTTATCTGAGGGTGCTGAATTGACAATCTCTAGTTATGTATTGTTGAGTTCCCTGGTGGTAATGCTTCTATATGCCGAGGTCTGAGCAAGATGGGGATTTCTGGCAGGAATAATTCTTTTAAGTCTTCATCAGTAGTGATCTGAAATACATATGATTAAGTCAATGCTTGTTTTCAACTGTTAGCTTTGAAGCTTTGCATCTGGCTTAGAATTTGAAGATCTGGACAGTGTGCTTTCTTCAGAGATTCTTTGTTATAAACTGATGTGCTGCTTACATGTATGCTGTTTTAGCAGGCTGAAGCTGACACTTTGAGGTCTGAATATCTGTTTTACTGTGGAAGACTGTAAGGATGCCTCATGATTACATCCCTAAACCTTCTGTACAGAATCGTGTTTCCAGACTGACTTTGTAAGGAGACTCGTGGATATCTCGATTCTGGAACTTAACAGTGTCATCCAGAGCTGAATACTGTGAGCTTCTTGGCCCGTTAGGTAGCTCTAATAATGTAGAGCTCATCCCTTTACCTCACCAGTGTATTTGCTACCATCTGGTTCCACTCTGAGCCTTTGGACTTGCCCATGATGCAGCTGGATCCTGAGAACTCAGCTGCATGCCTGAGTATTGCTAGTCTACTTTGTTCTGGCTCTCTGTGACAAACAAGCAAGTATAAGAAACCACTATTTTTTTATTATTATTATTTTTTAATATTTTGTTTTCCCAAATAGCATGTGTTTCAGATTTTATTTTGAGATTGGCCAGCTTAAGTCTCTGCTCAGAATTAATGAGAACTGCCTACTTTGAGACTCTGGACTCTGATTACAATCAAATGATTTGTCAACTTTTCAGTATATTTCACTTTTCTGAAAAAGTCAGCTGTGGCTTCAGATCTGATATGCAATGGTTATCAAATTAATTTATGTGTGAACTTTCCTCTGAATTTTGTTACATTCTCTGAAGATGTCTGTGTGAATTCTGTAGCAGAGACATTTCTCTTTGTATTGTTCACAGCTACTGCCTATTATCCAAGATGCATCCAGTTCCTGTTCCCCCTGAAAAGTACATTTTTTTGCTTCAGGGTTTCTATTTCATCATATTATACTTTCCGCTTTAGTTTCGTATTGTCATTGTTTCTTGCCTGATTCTTTTTTTTTCCTCCTGTTGCATCTATTTTACTGTGTTGTGTGCCAAAACTTTTTTGTTCAGTTTGGCAAAACTCAAATACTTTATACTGATGTAGTGCCTCAACTGTTCAAATACAAAAAAAATATGAAATGCATAAATGTTATTGGAAAAGTTACAGAAAAATCATGTAGTCTTTATACTATCAACTTATGTGCTTGATCTTAAATTGCTGTGAGAACTGTAAATATTTAATAGTGGTTAACTGTACCATATGTACAATGCAAATTGTGATATTTTTCATTTAAAAAATTGTGAAATCTCACATGAGGAGTGCTGTATTTACAGCTGCTTTCTACTGGAAATTCTTAAACATTATACACATATTTGTCCACAGCATAAAGTAATGTTCAGCACAGTTCTAGGGGTTCCACTGAGTTAGACTAACAATGAGTCGGACTGCTATAATTGGGGGGATGGGGCAAGAAGAGGTGACACACTGCTAGCTTTATGACCTCATAGAATTCTTAGAGTTGCAAGGGACCTCTAAAGGCCATCTGGTCCAGCTCCCCTGTAACGTAAAGGGACATCTACTGCTAGATCAGGTTACTCAGAGCCCCATCCAGCCTGACCTTGGATGTCTCCAGGGATGGGGCTTCCACCAGCCCTCTGGAAAGCCTGTTCCAGCACTTCACCACCCTCACTGTAAAAAACTTTTTCCTTAAATCCAACCTAAATCTCTTTTAGTTTGAAACCGTTTCCCCTTGCCCTGTCACCACGGACCCTGCTGAAGAGTCTGTTCCCTTCTTTCTTGCAGCCCCTCTAAAGATACTGAAAGGCCACTGTCAGGTCTCCCTGGAGAAGAGAAGGCTTCAGGGTGAACAGTCCCAGCTGTCTTAGCCTGTCCTTGTAGTGGAGGTGTTCCATCCCTTGGATCATTTTTGTGGCCCTCCTCTGGATGCGCTCCAACAGGTCTATGTCTCTCCTGTGCTGAGGACTGCACATCTGGATGCAGTACACCAGGTGAGGTCTCACCAGCACAGAGCAGAGGGGCAGGGTCACCTCTCTCACCCTGCTGTCCATGCTGCAGTTGGTGCAGCTGAGGATATGGTTGACTTTTCTGGGCTGCGAGGGCATACTGCTGGCTCATGTCCAGCTGCCATCCACCAGTACCCCTGAGTCCTTTTTGGCAAGACTATGCTCTATCTTTTCATCCCCCAGCTTGTACTAATGGTGGGGGTTGCTGTGACCCAGGTGCAGACCTTGCACTTGGCTTTGTTGAACCTCATGAGGTTCTCCTGGGACCACTGCTCGAGCCTATCTGGGTCTCTCTAGATGGCATCCCATCCCTCAGGTGTTTCAACTATACCACACAGCTTGATGTCATCTGGAAACTTGCTGAGGGTGCACTCAATCTCACTGTCAATGTCATTGATGGAAGATATTGAAGAGCATCAGTCCCAGTGCTGAAGGACACCACTCATTACTGATCTCCGTCCAGGCATGGAGCTATTGACCACCACTCTCTGGGTTCAATCCCACAGCCAGTTCCTTGTCCATCTGACAGTCTACCCATCAAATCCATATCTTTCCAGTTTGGAGGGAAGGATGTTGTGGGGGACTGTGTCAAAGGCCTTAGTGAAGTCCAGATGTCAAAGGCCTTAGTGAAGTCCAGATAGATGACATCAGTGGCTTGTCCCTTGTCTTCTTTCATAATGCTAAGAAATTGACTTTTTTCCTTCAAAAAAGTGTTTATTGTTTGCATGGGAAGCCAAATTGTTAGGATTATAGACACATCCTTCCTAGCCCTATAAGAGATGAATCAGCTTGCAGTATTTGGGTTTTCCAACAGTTCTGCCTGAAATAAGCCTACACCTAGAGCCTACCTCTGCTCACCATGAGGAGAGAATTAAGAATCCATGCCTGTTTTATTCTGGAGTTCTTGTCTGACTTCTCTTTATTGAAGCTACCATAGGAGCTCTCACAAAGAGAAGAAGGAAATAATTAGTTGTAGATTAAATACATGATTTGTACTTGGGCAGGTCTGGGTTTTATTCCAAGCTCTGCTGTAAATTGCTGTGGTAGTTTAGGATGAAATAGTATGTCTTTCTGACCATTTCCCAGTCTGAAAAATACACATTTACCTCACAGTTGTGTGGTTGGCTAAATTAGTTGTGACAAGTTAATCCAGAGGAATGCTATTGACTCTTCTGTATTTCAAATAAATTTGATCTTGAAACACTCGTAAAGTGCTGTATTGGGCTTCTTAAAGCGCCTTTAAACTTTGTTAAACACTTGGACTGTAGATAGGTTTTTTTTATCATGCATACAGCGAAGAACAACAGAAAGTGTATTTTTATTTGGGTTTTCAGCGTATTTTAAAACTCATGTTTTAAGTAAAGAGAGTGGTGATGATAGAAACAAGTTTATGCTCTGTACTCCTTCTAGGTAGGAGGGGAAAAAAAAACAACAATCTAAATTGGATATAGGTAAATCTAAATGAGCAAATTATGGGGAAAAGAATAACACTTATCCAGACATACAAATGAAGGTAGGGCAGTGTCAACAGCTCAACACTAGCTGGAAAAGTTTGATGCTTGTCCCTGAAGCTGGGTTCAGAAGTTTTTAGAAGTCAGTGATGGGATGACAGTCAGTTCTACTGGCATCAATGCACATTCAGCTAGATTCTCCAGACCTCTGACTTTATTGTGTGTGGTTCTGCAGATGAGTGAAGATTGTCCAGAGTACCGTGTGCTGTTATGAGTATTCAGGTTGCATGGTCTTGCAAGAAAAATAAAATAAATCTCCAAATATTTTCAGGACAATAACAGAAAATTACGCAAACCAATATAAACTGTGAAAAGTGGTAAAAAGAATAATAAACAAGATGTTAAGGAGAGGGATGTTTTAAGATAAATTGTTCAGTTTTTGTCCTATTGTTCCAGTACAAGATTTTATCTTAGGAGATTTTTACAAAGGCTGTAGATCTCTTAGGATATACATTTTAACTTCAACTGGAAATTTTTCATCAGCTAATTTATATATAGTTCAGTAAAAAAAAAAAGCAAACAAAAAAAACCTTGAAACTTGCATGATTTTGTGAGATTCATACAGAATTAATTGCCATAAGAATTTCTCAGCTATCTTGTTGAGCTTGTAAAGCTGCTTCTTCATAACCACCATTTTGATGTTACTTGGAATATTAGCTTGAGTAAGAACTACGTAAAAATTGAATAAAACTTGACAATTTCTGGCTATGTATTTCCAGTGCAGAGTCTGAAGTACTGAGTGCTGATGTTTCTCTCCTGTGCATAGTGTGTGATTGCTCCCTGTTATTTCTGTGTTTGGGAGAGTCACTCTCTTTTGAACTCTTGCGATGCCCAATGAAGACCAGTTCCCTGCCTTTCCTGGCTGATCCATCCTCCCATCATGGAGGCGGGACACAGTCACAAACAATCTCATGCTGTTGGGAGCTGTGGGACAACAATGCCACCACAAATTGTTTCTCTTGCCAAAATCTTCAGTTGATCTGATGGCCACAAGTCACGTGCCAAATGTCTTACAGACATAAAGGAAGAGGGAGAATTAGCAGCATTTCACAAAGTAACTTTGCTTAATGATCTTATTCCAAAGCCGTATGAAGTCATGGGATGGACTTGGATGGCAGCCATGATCTAGCACCTTCAGAGACCCCATGTCTCTACATTAACTACATTCCTTCTGCTGTTGTGAAAGACAGCTGTAACTAGTTAGAGCTCTGGGAGCAATATGTGGAATAATAGGTTTTCTGTTGTTTTCAGCAGGGAGAGAGCTCTTCTCCTAAGCTGCTACAAAGGGTATTACAATGACATCTTCTTTTGGCCCAGAACATCGGATTTTTTATATTCTTAACCTGGTTAGCATTATCCTTTCCCTTTTTCTTTAGACTGCGCTTCCAGTTAATTTAGAAACTTCAGAATGATGACATGCTTCAAGGTTGTTTTTCATGTCAGGTTTAGCAATGTACTGTATACTGCGCGCTCATCTATAGGATTTCTGTCTGTCTCCATCTGAATATCATGGCAAATCATCTACAGTGATAGATGTAAGGCCACCAGGCATTACCTGTCTGTCAGCACTGTCCTTTGACCCTAGAAATTCAAGTTAGCAGACTTCTAGCAGTAGTCTTGTTTTGAGGTACCTGTAGCAAGGCAATCCCTTCTTTTACAGAAGTCAATTGAAGAATAAAAGTATGACCTCTTTTTTCTCTATTTTTGATTGTAATTGTAGCACAGAGGGTAAAGCCAAAAGGAATTTTGAACGGGGTGAGTAATAAGGATGAAGGAATGGTCAGAAGTCAGCATTTCATGTTCCCAACTTAATCCCATGTTTCTGCTGTTTAATTATCCCTTAAGCTCTACTGTCACAATCAATCGTGCTCGCAAGGTATCCCTTTCAACGGCAGCAAATCCCATCCCTACCATGGGTTTCTCATTCTCACTTTATCTCCTGTGTTGTACAAGGCAGGTGCTAACCACACCAATTCTGCCTGACATTTCCATCCAGCTGCTTCTTTTTACCCAACGCTGCCAGCCCTCAGAGTCATTCCATACTTCTGACCCCTATCCAGCACATTTCAAAACTTGTAGTGTAAATCTGTTTTTATTTTAACAACCTTCTGATGTCCATTCTTTTCTCAATCATTGCCACATTTTACAAAGTTTGTCTCCCATATGTGGGGGATCTCTGTGTGTTTGCTCCTGTGAGTTATACATATGCTGCTTTATTATGCTGTAACTGAGGAGTTTTGAGGTTTGTGCCACATCTGCCATTAAGGATGAGGAACACTTCTTTAGGCAGGCTTCTTTTCTTAAGTTTTGAAATTTGCAAAGATCAGTACAGTTAACTCTTTTAAGAATCGCCATGGAGTTTAATGAAACAGTGGTGATGATAGATATCTTTAATATTATAAATAGAAATAATGCATTGCTTACCATGATAAAAATCTGAGTAGTTCAGATCTTCTGTCGGTAGCTTACAACCTACCACTGAAAAGTCATTACCCAGTGCTCAGTTGCTTTGTTCGTTTTGCTGTGCCTCCATTGCAAATTGAATGAGGCAGAGCATTCCTACGGAAATTATTAGGAAATTCTTTCTTGAAAAAATGAATAGTTTAAAATAATGCAAGAGGTAGTGGGAACTTGTGAAAGTAAGTATTTATAAAAATAAACATACTGAGGGAAGGTAGGAGGTGGGAAGGCTCTTGCTATAGATACAGCTGGTATTTTTCTATTAAGTTTTATTCTCTGCCAAGGCCTTATATTCTGGAAAATACTCGAGGAAAAATGAATTGAGCATTGATGTGCCAAAAAATAGAAAAATGAGAATTTTTTAAGAATGTGAATGTCATATTGTATGTTTGTTGGCTGCTGCCTGTCAGTGCAAGTAGCATTCGTGAAGTATTTTGCTATAAGGAAAAAATGTAGTTATTCGATATGCATTGGCATATATATGCTTAAACCCTTTCTATAAATATTTGAATTAAAGGACACCAGATGTTGCACAGAAGCTGCTGCTGCTTTCTGAACTTCATGGTATATTCTTTAAAAGCCCACAGGAAGTAGCTGAGGGAAAAAGTGTATTAATTAAGTTCAGAAATACATTTTACAGCTAGAGAAAAATCTCCAAAGAAAATACCGTTTGATCTTCAGAAATGTGAGCTTGCTGTCCCAGGAATCTGGTGGCAGCATGCAGCACTGTCACATGGGAATAAAAATCTATCTAGGCTCCAAGTTCTCAGAGTTAGGCTAGCCTGAGAGTAAGCCAGTCTTGGGCCCTTGGAAATGGACTCATCTTTTGACCCATCTTCTCTGGCCATTGCTCATAATGCTGTAGACAGTCAACAGGAGAGACATTTTCCCTTTTTTTTTCTTGATTTAAAGCAACAATGCCATAATAGCAGGGACCTGGGGTGGAAGGAAAGTACTAGAATTCCCAGATGCTCAGCACTTCAAATGTAAAGCCTGAACAGATGTAACCAGAGTGTATTTTATAAGCTGTAGAACTATAACAAATTGGATTTGCTTTGCATTGGTCGAGGAACAAGATCTGCATTTTGCAGACCAGTTAAATGTTTCTGTATTTGGCAGTATAAGCTCTGCTGTAGCTGTAGTGTCTTTGTTATATTAAGTAACTTAACAGGAACATGTAAGATTCTAAATTTCAGGAGCTGCTCTGTTTTCTTCAGACTCAAAGCACTGAAACTGACTCTCCAACTGTAGTGGCTGGCATGAAGTGTCCCTCTATCTCTACTCCACGAATGCATAACTGTTCATATTAAGTGGCATAACTGCTGGAAGAAAAGGTGCATACAAACTAGTAAGATTCCCTGATGAATACTTAAACATATCAGATGCTTCAGGCATGTATGGCTGATGTATTGGCAGTGTCTGTATGTATGGTAGCTTGACCCCAGCCAGCAGCCAAGCACCCACCAGCTGCTTGCTCACTCTTCCACTTGCCCTGCTCAGCAGGACGGGAAGGATGTCCAGAAGAACAAAAGGGAGAAAACTCATGGGTTGAGATGAAGAGAGTTTTTCTGTAAAAGAAGCAAAACAGTGTGTATTAGCGAAGTCAAATAAGGAATTCCTTCACTTCTTCCCAGCAGCAGGCTGATGTTTAGCCACATCTCAGAAAGCAGGCCTTCTTCACATGTAATGGTTAGTTGGGGATACAAGTGCTGTACCAACAAACATTCCCCTTCCTCCTTTTCTTGAGCCTGCTTTGATGAAAATTACTTACTGTGGAATGAAATATCCTTTTGGTGAATTGGACTGAGCTGTCCCAGCTGTGTTTGCTTTCCAACCTCCTGTGCATTTCTCTTGAGAGAGACAATGGAGAAGGTCTTGATGCTGTGTCAAAAGAACTGCTCAGCAGTGCTAAAAACATTGGTGTGTTATCAACTCTGATTTAGTTGCAAATCGAAAGCACAGCACCATATTGGCTGTCATGGAGAAAGCTGACTTCATCCCAGGGCAGACCCATTACCGTCTACCATCACCTATTCCACCATACCTCTACATCACACTCAGACCCCTCATGAATTATTCAGTACATCCTTATCAACTACCCCAGCCCAATGCCCTCTGACTGTATACACAGATATTATCTATTCTCTTAGTCTGTGAATCGCCTGTGTCAACTGACCACTGAGTTCATTCAGCTCTTGGCTTGAGTCCCATCTCTCATGGTGGTTGCTCAGGCCAGGAGAGGCAGCATGTTGTGCTGAGGTGCCAAAGCCAGCTCAGGTTGGGTTGCTCATCGTCCATAGGTTTGGGTGGCTTCTGCTGTAGTACTTTCTGTAACATAGACCTAAAATCACAGCTTGCAACAGTTCAAACGCGGATCCATACAGTACCACTGGGAGGATGGTATGTCTTTTCTCCTTTCTCACAAGTTCTGCTGCAGCCATAAAGAAATCTGACTGGGTTTGAGTTTTACAAGCCTCTATACTGCTATATACCACTCAAGAGCCTGAAAATAGGATAGCTCATACCTCTGAATTCTTGATGAAGTCAGCCATGGAAACAGTTCCTGCTTCTGTCCTTTCTCTTCAGATTGAAGCATTAAGATCATATTTGGTCTTTGAATCATTTCATGTAATTCTGTTATTCTTACTACATCACGCCTGGGGTTATTTGTCTTTAAGATCAGGTTAGACCTTGCCTCTGCAACACATTTAATGTATATCCTTTCAATATCTGTTGTGTGATTTTCACAACTTTACTGGTATCCAAACTGTACTTTGTGCAAGCTACTCTCTTCTGTCATGCAGAAGGGCTTCTACCAATAGTGTTATTTTTTCAAGGGGTTCATCAATTTGCTTTACACATATAAAAAACCAGGGAATATAAAAACCATGTGATAGATCTGAAATATGTTGTTGGTTCTTTTAAAAGTAAAAATCATATTTTGCCTTTTCAGAACCTGAGAAATTGCAGAATTGTGTCTGTTATGTTTCTCTCAGTGTTTGCACAGTCAGATTTTTCCTCATCTAGAATTACAGTAATATAGGAAAACTAAGAGATGTTTAAATATTACAATGCCATAAGCCTTTCCTCTTGTTCATTTCATAGTCCAGAATCACATTAGTATGCATGACTGATACAGACCTGTTCTGTATTATTTATTCTGCTCACTTCATGCCTTTTATTTTGTGTAGCCAAAGTCCACTGCAAGTGAGCGAGCCATTGCAAGACTTGCAACACACCCCCTCCTGAAACTCAAAATTGCTGAACTTAAAGGTATGAAACAGTATATTAACTTGTTTTTTCCTTTAGTAGCTTGTATAATAGAATCACACCTTGGCTGGGTAGGAAGGGCCCTCACAGCCCCCCAGCCCCACCCCTGCCATGGGCTGGGTCCCCCCCAGCTCAGGCTGCCCAGGGCCCCTCCAGCCTGGAGCATCCTCCAGGGATGGGGCACCCACAGCTCTGGGCAGTTCCAGGGCCTCACCACGCTCTGAGTAAAGAATTTCTTCCTAACATCTATCCTCAATTTCTCTTTTAGTTTAAACATGTCCCTCCGTGTCCTACCAGGTTTGCAAGTCACTTCCTTAAACTTTCTTAGTTAAACCCAGTTCCATAAAGAGCGTACGTAGCTGGTAATGACTCCAGCTTGTTTTCCTCACTTGTTGATGCCGTATTCTTCGGCATTGTTTGCCTCACCTGTTCAGTGAGAGATTGATAAGGACATTCAAAATATGTTTACTCAATGCAATACATTTAACTTGCAAAAATCTTTTATTTCATTAAAATGATTTGTTACAGCTACACTTAATTACATGACTTTTCTTCTGTCCCTCCTGTAGCTGCTGTAAAAGCTTTTAAGGATGCAAGACAGAACCCAGCCAAAGCCAATCCTTCAGAAAAGAAAAAATCAGAAGCACAACCTACATCAGCACAACATTCCAATAGCAATTTGGATGACCAAGTTCTTAAACTGGTTCAAAAGCAGCAAGGAGGTGAACACAAAACAAAAAAAAGCGTGAAAACAGAAACTATCAGAGGAGATGATGAGAGTGGATCTGAACAGAAAAGTATGGACATGGAGAGAACTCCAAAAGAGTTTTCATCTCAGGCAGTCACTCAGAATAAGACAGGAAAGAAACTTGGCTTTAAAAAAATGAAAGAAAATATGAGTATGAACAAATTCACTGCAATGAAAGAAATAATTAGTGATGATAGTGACTTGGAACAACATAGTGATGAGGAGTACTTTGATGATAGTACTGAAGAGAGGTTTTATAACCAGACATCAAATTCTGACAGTGATAGCGATGATGATTTCTTCATTGGCAAAGTAAAAAGAAAGAAAAAACCAGCAGCAGTTAATGATCTTTCTTCAGTGAAAGATAAGAATACACTTCAAGAAAAAATATTGAAGAAAGAAAAGAACCCAGTATCTGGGACAGAGCAAGATTTGATCATGGAAGAAGGAAAGCCACATGCTAAAGCTAGGAAGCTAGAATCAGTGTTCTGTGATTCTTTATCTACCTCCAATCAAAAATCCCGAAATAGAAGAAGGTAAACCTTTTCCTCTTGCTTTGTTCTCCACTCCCTCCCTCATCAGTAATAGAAATTGTGATTTTTAGTAGCAGTTACCAAACAAGGAGAATTTCAGCCAATTACAGCTCAGAATGTTTTCATGCAAACTACTTTGCAGTCTTCTTGTGCTTTCCTGATACTTAAGAAATTTTTCATATTCATATTAGCACTGACATACATTTAGGATTCCTGACTAGTACTGTATGCTAATTAAGTTAGTATGTAGTATTTATTTATTTTTTCCTTTACTGACAAAGAGAAGAAACTGTGTGTGGTTTTTAGCTATTAAACCTGAAAAGTCATTGCACTTGCATTGTTTTAGTGATGACAATTCTTCATCCGTATTTCTGACCTTAGAAGTTTCTTGAATAATCCTAAATTGTATATATTTTTTTTAGAAATACGAAAGACCAGCCCTTCAAAAACAGACAAACAGGTATGTATCACTTAACCCAAAAAAGCAGTAGGAACAAAGACATCTTGAGATTTTCTTACCTCTGCAGTCTGTTCTTGCCAGGTTCTTTTTTATTTTGTTTCCATTTTGTGGCATGTATTTTAACAACTATTGGTAAAATTTTCAGATTTTTTATCTTTCATTGTGATCTCTGGGTATTGCTTGCTATTTCCTATTTTTGAATATTAATTAATTAATTAATTAATTAATATTAAAAGTAGGGTTTACACAGGAAAATGCTTTTCTGTCTGTGTTTACATTGAGCAGTTAATGTTAACTCTTCTACTGTTGTGCACAGTATTACTACCTGTGCACAGGTAAGGGTAATCAGGTTGTGGTATTTAACATAGTGTATCTGGTGATACACTGGTTTTCTACTTTCTTGATATTTTATTCTGTTTATAGAATCTGGTCCCATGTTGGAATTCATCATGTAAAGAGGATCATTTCAGTTGTATTGAATTACATCGTGTAATTCCTGATTCATTAATTGTGAAGAAAAGAAGTTGAGATTATGCTGAATATTTGTCTGTGCAGATTTTCAGTGCAATCAGTAGCAATAGATCTTAACTATCTGTAGCCTATCAAGTGACAGTTTACTGGGCTGCAAGATGAGAAACCTTACTGTGAACCTTCAAATGAATGCATATCCCATGGCTTATTCATACGTTATTGAAAATGTCTACAATCTGGAAGTAGTTTTAGCATATTATTAAGAAAGTTCGTGATGTAGTTAATGTTTTGTGCTGTACTTTTTGCACAGCGCTTCATAAAAGGGAACCACAGCTCAAAAAGCAGCCATTTGCAAAAGATTCAGGTCCCAAATGTGACAATAAGCCGCATGTGGAGCAGCCTCTTCATCCGTCGTGGGAAGCAAGCAGGAGACGTCGGGAACAAATGTCGCAAATTACAGCATTCCAAGGGAAAAGGATTAAATTTGATGACTAGACTCTATATAAACTATGATTTTAAAATATGACCGTTGTAAATTTTCATCCCGCAGTGTTTTCACAGGAATTAACAACTGGTGTTTGAACACTTTTGCTATTAGAATGGGAAATAGACTACAAAATCTTCACTGAAATAATATTTTACATTTCTCAAGAATCAATGACCTTTAAGCCATGTTTGGGTGTCTTGGTACGTCCACTTTCATAATGCCACCGTTTATGGAATACGCCCTAACATGACTGAATGGGTTTTAGGAACATCATTAGTGCTGTGTAGGAGTAGTGCAGATTCTCTAGAGTCTTATTTTTGTAGAAATGTACTTTTAACTGCTTGAGGGCTTGATGTAAGGTGATAGGTGAGAATACAGAGTGCCCCTACTGAAGCGATAATCCTAGGACTATATTATCAAACACATCTCAGATGAGAAAGAGATCTCTTAAACTTGAACGGACTTTACAAATTCGTGAACGTATCAGGTAGCTATAAAAGCCAATTAGTAATGTGCATGTTATCAAAATTTCTGGATAGCAATAAAGTATTGGCCTGTCAAATTGTGATCTTTGTTTCTTTGATTATATTGTTGGTTTGAACAACTGAAAGAGTTTCTTTACTATTCCTGTCTTGGAGATTATATCTGACTGGTTTGGTCAGTCTGTCTTACGCTTGTACAATGAGAAGTCATCTTTCTTATTTGATACAGTTGATAGTAAAGCAGATGGAATGTATATTAAGAGGTACTTTTAGACAAAATTATTTAATTATTTTAGTATTTTTCTTCAGGGGCTTTTTCTACTGCATAACTGAAATAAGTTCTGAACTTACAGTTCATCTTTAACAATGTTGTTTGTTTAAATACAGTCAGCTTTCATAGTCTGGTACCAAATGAATTCAGAAACTTGATAAATATCTGTGATTGCTCTAAGATAATAAACAGGACAACTCCTGTGGCATATTTAATGTCTGAGAATAAGCTTTCACTGGACCAAGTCTTCATCTAGCCTAGCCTAGTATCTACAGGTGTAGTCAAAATAGGGATGCTTTAAGTATGGGGATAGTGGAAGCAGGCAATGATGCATCGTTCAGAGATTCACCTAGCTTCCAGCTTTGTAGCTCAGGGACTTACTTTCATATGGTGGTTTGTTGTGTTTAATAATGCTAGGTCGATTTCTCTTCTGCAGATTTGTCTACTCTAAGATTCATGTCAACTTGTGCAACCTCTGATCTCTTGAAGAAGTCCTTATGTATTTTGCTGTAGGAAAAAGCAATCTCTTTTCCTGTGTCTTAAGCTGCAACCTGCTAGGTTTAATAAGTGCTTTTAACTCCTCTATTAAAACAGACAGTGAACAATGAATTCTTACTAACATTTTGAATGTCACTTAGCATAGAGAGAGTGGATGTTGGGAAGAGCAGTGGATGTTGTTTATCTCAACTTTAATAAGGCTTTTGATGCTCTCTCCCATAATATAATAGACAAACTGAGGTAATGTGGGCTACATAAATGTCGAAGGTGAATCAAAAAATGGTTGAACTGCTGAGCTTCAAAGGTTTTGATCAGCAGAAAGCCAGTGCAACTGAAGACAAGAAACTAGTGGTGTCCCCAGGATTCAATGCTGGGGTTGATCGTATTTAACGTCTTAATTAATGACTTGTATGATGGGACAGAACGCATATACAGAACTGAGAGGAGTGGCTTATAAACTAGATGGTCGTGCTGCCATTCTGAGTGACATGGACAGGCTGGAGAAGTGGTCAGAGGGAAAGTTTATAAACTTTGTGAAATGTAGAAAAGGCAAATGAAAAGCACTGCCCCAGGGGAGCAGTAACACTGTACACTAGTCTGTGCTGGAGGCAGATGGGTTGGGAAGTGGCTTGCAAGAAAGGACCTGGGTTTCTGGTGAACACCAGCAGACAATGCAATGCATCCTAACAGCAGCGAAGTCCAACTCTTCTTTGGAGGAGTGTTGCCAGCAGGTTTAGAGGGGTGATCTTTCTTTTCTACTCAGAATGGGTGAGGCTGTATCTGAAGCAGGTCCCATCACTTGGAGAGTACAAGAGAGGCATTGACATACTGGAGTAAGTCCAGCAGAAGGTCAGAAAGACGATAAAGGAATTGGAGTATCTGACATTCAGGGAGAGGCTGAGAGCTGGGGCTGTTCAGCTTGGAGGATTTTACCAGTGTGTATAACTCCTGGGAGGGGGAAGAAGACCAAGCCAGATTCATCTCAGTATTAGCAAGTGGCAGGACAGGGGACATTGCACACGAATTGAAACACAAGACATCCCACTGAAACATGAAAAAAAAAAACCTTTGTCACTGTGAAGTGGTCGAACACTGGCACAAATTGTCCAGAGGGAACGTGGAGCCTCCATCCTTGGAGATATTCAGAAGCAGTCTGGACGTTGTCCCGTGCAAGCAGCTCTAGGTGGCCCTGCTTGAATGGAGGGGTTTGAGCCAGATGACCTGCAGAAGTCCCTGCCAACTTCATCAACTCGTGATTTTCTAATACTCGGGTGAGTCAGGCAGTGACTTAGCAACTACCAGCTGGTGGTAAAGCACTTACTGAATGGATCTGAAAATGCAGTCACAATGCAATTCCTCAGTGTATTCTGCTTAGGACAATGCTACAGTCAAATGAGAAGAACGAGTTTCCTTTTTTAACATAGTGTTGCTGTGTTCCTGCTATGGCCATCGCTTTCTCTCCCTCCCTCCCGCAGACTTTGTATCTCAGTACTTACATCCCACTATTTCTGTCCATCCTCTTAGTCTGTTGAGTTATTGTAGGCTAAATGTTCCAGCTGTTCCATTGGATTATTATTATCTGGGTATGTCTTTGCCAGTTGCTTATGCTTTCTTTGCTGTGTTCTAAACAAATGTTGGTATTTGTGGTATTACCTTCCTGAACTGCACTGATGCTGAGAAGAATCTGAAATTCAAATAACCTTTCACCTCTGCTTTTTGTTGTTATTTCTGATGTTCTACCTTGAATGACATTAAAGCCAGAAACATCAAAATAAAACACAAAAATGAGAAAGCATTGTGTTTTAGTAGGGAAGGATCATCTTTTGAAGAGAAAGACATGCGTTTATCTGCCACATACAAACTATTGTAGTTTTCCCAATGCAAATGCTAATTGTTAATGCTTAACATAAATAAATGAATAAATAATCCTAACTGAATGACATTCCAAACAAATGTTTGGCGTGCGACTTCTCTGGTAACAGTAAATGGCTAGAAGATTTTCTTTTGTAAGCTGCTGTCAGTTATTATACATTTTTTCATGGACAGCTTATCTTTCAGTAGATGAGCACTGTATTTTAAGAAGAGTTGACTCACATTAAAGACTAAAAAGTTAAAGAGTGCAAATAGTTTGGAAAAAAAAGTCTCTAAAAACCATATGTTCTAAAGTGCTTTTTTGCATGTGCTAAGAGACCTAAGAGCATTAGTTTATCTTGGCATTTGGGCAGGTTTCTTACTTTGTTCTTACAGCTCTGATTTGTGGCCATAGAATTCTTCCTGAAGGAAACCTAGCTTATCAAAACATCTTTTTTCTTCTTCAGAAACACATCTGAACTCCTGAGCTCCTATTCAAAAAAAAGCAATACCACTGAAGGTGAATGAGAGAACTTAGGTTATTGGCAATGCTTCATGTTTTAACGGATTATCACCACATCCAGTTGGTGCTCAGTGACTCACCTGGATCACAGCTTTCACATGCACTGCACACGAGTGGTGATGGCTGAGACTTGATAGTATTTTCATGTGTAACTGGGCAATTTTTTGTGAACTGATAAACTGGATGAACATGCCTGGAGCTTGCTGATAAAAGCTCAAAACATTTTTTCTTCATTATGACATTTTCACTATATACACGATATTAACATTGTATCTGTAACATTGTTTACGCAGAGACCTCTCACAAAGCATTACCAATTTATTTTTATAGCGATATGGAAAGATATTTTATTCTGTGATGATTATGTTAAGAAACCGTGAGAACCATGCTTTCCACTCCCAGTACCGTGCTGTAGGAGAAATTCTCAGTTGTGTATGTGCTGTCAGATACTCCCAGGCTGCTTTAAGGTGCACAGTGTTTTTGCTTCAGACTTGCTGGCAAAAGATATGATTTTTCACACATTTTTAGAAGTTTTTTAAAAGTAGGAAAAGCTCTGCCATTGACAGCAGTAGTTTGAACATTTTCAAACAGGCACAGAAGCGCAATTAGTTTTATATGGACAAGTTAGATGAGGAGAATTAGGGCCTGAATGGAAATTCAGCTGCAGTAATCCTTTCCTAACTGAGCTATTTTCTAATTGTAGGCTTGTGGTGGATTGTTTTGTGATACCAGGCAGGTGAGTTAACGTGAGACAGCAGGTGGAAACTAGGAGATGTTTTATTTTCAATATATTTTAATATTCTTACCACAGTTGAATGTGTAATTGTTTTGACTGCATTTTTGTATGGAGTTAGATCCACACTGAGTTCTGCGCTCCACGGATAGCACTTCCAGCAATTTATAGTGAAGCTCTTAGCTCTGAAATATACTAGCATTGTAATAGTTTCATTAAATAAATTTTACAAACACTCCCACAATGCTTAAATCTAAAATAATTCTACATTTATTTTATGAATTTCAAAATAAAGTACGTAATTTTTCTGCTTGTACCGCAAGTCAGGAGCACAATAGTTGATATTTAAAAGCTTGAAAAAGCTCCTACTAGAGCAAACATTTTGATGGTTTTAGCCATGTTCTGCAGTACTCCCTCCATGAAGGGAACAGAGATGCTTTGTAATTCAGTGTATTTAACATTGAGCACACAGATTGCAGAGGCAGCAGCACACTGATTTGTATTCAGAAATGTAAACAAAGGATAAAAGATTTTTGGAGTAACTGACTGTTAAATGTAAGTCAGTTGTCTTCAGTGCAGTGACTACTTGCAACAGACTGCTCAAACAGTCCTTCCATGTGAGCACTTAGAAATTCTGAAAGGGGTTCCTAAGCTCCAGTTCCTACAGAAGCAGTGGATTGGTTAAGGAAATCATTATCAACATGGGTTGTATACAAATGAACCACATCTTATCCTATTATGTCTTCAATTATTAAGCTTTTGTGGTAGTATAAGAGGTAATTTATCACCCCTTGCATCTTTTTCTTTCTTAACTCAGTATGACATTTTTTCCAAGATCATGTCAGAACAACAGGATCTTCCCCATTTTCACATTCATGTAGATAAACTCAACTTTCACTGAAGTTTTCTCATTACAGATGGATGTGGCCTACGATGAAGTCCTGCATTAAGTATAATACTTGGACAAGTAGAACGCTTGAAAAATTTTATTCAAGTCATTTTCACATAAACTTGCAACCATAATACGGGCATGTAACACAAGAATATGAAAGTGCAATAAAGAATACAAAGCTAGTGTCTGAATATTATAAATAAGAGCTCATCAGATAAAGATGCAAAGTTTTTGAAATCAAGACTCTCAGAAGAAAAGGAAATAATGGAAATTTCAAAAAAGTTGTAAAAACAAGTGGCATTTCACTCTATCTGTAGCATTTAGTTGCATAATAGAAACCTCTCCATAACATACTCTTTGCTTTTAATTCAAGTTAAAACCTTTCAGCACCTTTAGGATTTGGAGAAAATGAAAATGCCATGTCAGCATAAATGTGAGACACAGGATAAACCACCTTTGGTTGTCTCATTGATGAAATTCACCCTGCTAGTTTGAACGAGTACAACACAACAGGTACACGACTTAGGTACATTTGGTGTTTGCACCCATCCAACATTGCATAGTAAACTTTGGAGCAGAGAGAAAACGAGTAGACTTTTACTAACACAAAAACACCTACACAATATGTTGGTTCAGATGGTGACCAATCTGTCATTTTTGTTACATTTTTGTCTAGAAATCATATGCAAATACCAAATACATTTCAGGATTAAAAAAAATATTTAATGAACCCCTTCTGTAATGAGTCTGGTATACAGTATGTTCCTTAAGTGCAGTTTTTATCTAAAGACCTGAAATGTGGGAGGCAACTGCTTCACACACATTTAACGTTCTCATGTTTCAAAGAAAATCTGAGACTACATGACAGCAATTTCTACCAGAATTCTTACAAAATTTGTCTGATACGGCTCCCACCCATCCCTTTTGAAGACGACACAAGTAAGCCCAATGTCTGGTAAAAAGGATTCCAAAACATAATTTGCTTTACAAAATAAGATTTTATCAAAACAGTTTTTATAAGTGTTTTTCAACAAAAATGTATGTAATTTCTTAAATATATTCCAGTATGAAAACAGTTAAGATGCCTGGGTCAGAACTGCAGAGCCACGACAGTGACAGTACTGGCTGGCACTCCCGTTTACAAATACTTCTACACTTGCCATATGATCAACTCCTCTACTGCGTTGTGATTTATTGTAGTTACATATGGTAAGTTAAAGTCGCATTTCTTCATTTTTTTTAATCCTAAAATCTCTTGCTTTTCTAAATAGACTGTATTATCTTAGGCAATTTTTGTGCTATTGTACATTACTGTCACGTTCCTTAACACACACTTTAAAACAAGTAAAATATTTTGCTACGGAAAAGAGCTACATCTCTGTAGCCGCAATATCCCCAATACTCAAAGTTATGGCGTTTGGCACCTTTCTGAACCAGGCCATTCCCATTGAAAGGTCTACGGCCAGTACTACAACTTGCTCCACCTACACAGGAGCCGTGGGCTCCTCTGGCTTCTGGCTGACTTCAGCCGAGTTCTGCAAGTAGTTTGGGTATAGACATGTGAGCAGGTTACTGCCCGGAAAGCTGAGGGAGGAACTTCTCAGCTGCTCTGCGTCCAGTTAGTGCTCTTATCCCACCTTCAGCATCAGGCACCATGAGGTAAGAGCACACCACCTCTTGCTAGGAAGCAGTCCATGCCCACAGCTTAGCTTCCCTTACAGTAGTAGCTTGTGTGTCCACTGCCCAAGCTGCTGTCAGGACCTTCACCCTGATTTTGACCTAAGTTTCTAGAAAGGTGAATGCACTTGCATCCCTTAAACCTTAATCTTAAAACCTCTTTGAGCTGAGATTTCAGAAGCTTAAACTTTTAATCAGGCCCTTACTTTGCAGGCACATGGAATAAATGGCTTTCTTGTAAATTCTGTGAAATCCAGTTTCCAAATTTTGCTCCTGTTTGGGCTCCATACTGGTGACTGATTGCTGAAATGGATCTCAACAAACAAAAAGGGACCTGCAGTCTAACTGTGTTCAGGACACACATCAAATGTTGGGTAGTAAACATCAAAAGTTGGGTGGTAAACATGGGGTTTTTGGTTCTTAGACTCTTTAGCATACCAACTAGCTGTACCAGTGTAACCCAGTTATGATTAAGGTGGAAGTACTTTATAGTCTTGAAATAAATATATGCAGTAAAGAACAAGTTGATCCTTAATGGGTATCATAATAAGAGATAAAACTCCCAAATTGAATTTGTAGGGTTCTATTGCATAAAATACTTCCAAATACTGCCTCAATTATTCTCAATAGTGATCATAAAAGCTTACCATATTCCTCAGACTTTTTTCCTTTTTCAGCTATACTGAATGACACACATACATTAAAAAAACAGATGTGATACTGAGGTTTCATGTTTTGTTAGGTGTTTTGAACTGCTGATTAAACATAACCAATGCCAATCAATACGTCTAGGTCACTGTTTCAAAAGTAGATCCTTCATTTTACATGATCTGAAATCTTCTGAAAAAAGCATGAGATCCCCTTGTGATATGTTATTTCACAGTTTAAAAACAAAATCACAGCTACTGTAGCTTACAGCAGAGTGCACTGCAAAAGCATAATAATTTGGAGGAAGGGTGGTGTACCCAGCACCAGTAAGAAGTTCAGTAAAGAATTTAGCGTGGGCTGGAAGTTTTTCCCCTTAACAATGTCTGGTTCCTGAACAGCCTAAGGTAGGATATTTAATGTATTTACTTTTGTTCTCCCTCAATATATATAGCATATTTTCAATTTCACTGGTTGAATACTGAGACAAATTTTAATAGCCAAATACAGTACTTACGGGGGAAGTAGGCACCAGACTTCTTCACAACAAAAATACCTTGTTACAGATGCTGACCTACTTCTTTCTGAGGTGCCACCTGAGTTAACTGCATGTATTACTCCGATGGCTAACCTGTCCAGATTGATTGATTTTCACAGATGACTGCACTGGGAACTCTTCATCACCTGTAAGAGCCCCCTTCTTCATTTTTATCCACGTTATGTGTGCAGAAGTCTTAAAAGCCCCACCTTGAAAAATCTCTTCAACATAGAAAGGTGGATAAGTTCTTTAATTCGCTTCTACAGATGAAAGGTTTATTTCAAAACCCCATCTGCTTTTGACTTAAGAGAATGGTAAAACTTCTAATGTATTAAAAATGTAAACATACTTTTCTTGCAGGGGTATAACTGATACATAGATATAGATATATGCATTTTTCTGCTATATGTTAATATCCCTTGAAAACTGAGCATACTTTTCTCATTTGTATCAACATGTCCTAGCAAGTTTTATGTTAATGGTTACTGCAGCATTACTCTCAAGCTGTTTTTCATTCTGGTGTTTTCCAAGACAGCTGACGTTAGTACTTTCTATTGCATTTTATTTAGTTCATTTTACATAAAGTTTTGCTACCTTTTAGGATATGTCCAACTCATTCACCAGTAATATTCTAACTGAAGTCTATTTATCACCTGAACTCCAAATCTGTAGGAGTTAAAAAATGCTCATGTTTTTATGAATGAGTTAGTATTTCAAAATTTAAAATATCTGTGCATGAGTCACCAGTTCCACACATTTCAATAGTTACAAAAGTAATGCCAATTCAAACGCTTAAAATCCAGTTACAGATTTTGTTGAGAAGCAGCTGACATGCTTCAAAATCACATAACGTGTGTGGGTGTGTATGTGTATGTTCTGTAGTTTTGCTTCTATACTGTTTACATCCTACTGAAAGTCATATAATCAGTTCAAAACATACGGCACCGTCTCAACCATCTTCTTGCATCTTTCTCAGTATCTGTTAAAGGAAAGGAAACAGTGTTAAGCACATGGTTAGAAAATACCAAAAAAAATCTGCTAAATCTACTTTTGTCAACTTGAAGGTGCAGCTCAAAAAGGTGAGAAGAAATTTTGTCTTCTCAACAGCATGCCTGTATTTGTTTGATTGCATTTACAAAGTAAGATGAGGAGGCCATGACGTTAATGAAGGAAGCATACATTTCCATCTGAATGTGAATGAGTAGGAAGAAGCTGTGTTCACTGAAGTACCAGCTAGTTGCTGCTGCTACAGAGAAATGCTTTACACAGCCCTATCCACAGGTGTGTCAAAAATAATCCCTTGTGGCCTGTAGGACACCTGTTCTTTTCCACCACGTCCTGCAAGCCTTATCACCACACAGTGAGGACGATGAAAGAATTAGGCTGAAGCCATTCCACTTGCTGCATTTATGACGTTGGTGTGATTATACACACAGATCTCAGTGCTGGAGTGAAAAAGAAGTTTCTCATTTTAGCCTCACTGAATCACCTGTTTCATAATACATTAGTAAGGCTAACTAATCAATATTCACATATTAACTATGTTTCACTGATGCTGTCTTTTATTTCTCATTTACCGCTTTGGAATTTATCTCACACAGATCTCTATGCAATGTCATCTCTTACACCATGCAAACCAAACCATGTGGTCAATGTAACTGACACAGCATCCTGAGAACAGCTCGTCTCTGTGCTACAGAAGAACGATTGCTTTTTGCGTGCATCTTTCACGGCTCCTAAGCTACACGACATCTACAAGTATGAACATTAATTAGATGTGAGTATGCCTTTCCAGAGAAAAATGAGACGAGCACAGCTGCAGCACTGTCTAAACTTTCAAAGAGCTATCAGCACAGTGCCCTGAGCAGCAAGTAACACACAGGTGTGGGATTTTACAGAACGCTTTCAGAGCTATTGGACTGCTCAACAGTTCTGTTTGAATGCTGTGCGTATTGAATGAGAGCAGAAAGGTTTCAGTGCAAATACAAAGAAGGACTTGAGCCAGGAGTCGTGTCCGGAAGCCCAGACAGCAGTAGCAACGGCCAAGCGCTATATGTCCCAGTAACAAGACTACAAAAGTAAAATTCTCACTTAGAATTGTTTTCAAGCCTAAATAATAATTTTCAAAAATTAATGCTATATTATGTAAATAATGTGTTTACTGCAGGTCAGGGTTCAAAAGCTATGCAGTAACGAACAGTAAAGTAATGATTCCCCTCCTTCTTGCCATAAAAGAGCTTTGAAAAGTACCATCCGAACTTCAAATGAACACACAAGATGCCTAAAGCTATGAAATCTTTGAGCTTCATAAATCTGACTGTCAACGTGAGTACTATGAACACAAAACACTTTAAAAGAAAAAGAAATATACTTACGGTGAAATTGTACAGCCAGAGGCATATGCGTGGTGGCCAGTATAGCGTATATCACAGCGAACGATGTTGTTGGAGTAATCAGATTCAGGTACCAAATAGCTGGGGTTCACACTGACCTTCAGGGAAGAAACCACAATGACAAATTTCATTGAAAACGTTATATATTCAAACGGACACGTGCATACGATTTGCATAAAAAAAAAAAAAAAAAGGGCAAGCAACTCTCCCTAAGGCCTTACCTTCAAAATGTAGTTTCCAGGTTTCACATCTGTGATGTCAATCCACTGGCAATCTATGTCAGCATTGTAAGTGTCATAACAGCCAGGGCTCAGTCCCTTAAAAATGGAGTTAGACAGGTGTCAAAAATCCTTTCAGGAACACTCACATGCCATACATTAGTAACAAAGAGACTGAAGTACACTTAACTATCGCAACATTTCACCAGGAAAATGAAAGATTACCACGGGGAACAAGGTTTATCTTTTCTAGGCATTCTCTTGTGTGACCTAGAATGCAAGTCCAACACGCCACTTTTACAGAGAGCACTGTGCTACTATTGCATAAGAAACAGCTGTACTACTGGCAGTTGTTGGTCTGTGAAATAGCTGTGTTTTATCTGTTGTTTAAAGTAAAAACTTAAAATAACACAGAAGTATTTATGTTGAAGAGCACTCTGAGAAGTGGTGTTTCAGTGTGCCTGGCTTCCATTTTCCTCTAACTGTGCTTCTGGTGCGTGTGACTGCTGTGGTCCAAGAACAGTCAGCCAGCAAGGGGTCCTGAGCAGACAGCTCTGAGTTACACAGCAGGAACGCTGCCCACCTCTGCAGGACAGAGTGCTGACACTGCCTCCCTAACTACCACACCTGTCCAAATAAAAATGAGTCAGAATTAAAGACTGTCAGGAGACAACTCTTCACAGAAAACCATACATTTTCCAACACAAGAGTATGTTTCATGGGAAAACGCAGAGCTGAATGTTTGAAAACCTGTATCCTATCTGCATCATTATCATTTATGTTACAGTACTGTTTCTATATGGACAATGTTGATGCAACTACTCGCTCATACTTACAAAATAAGAGTAAAATCAAACTTGACTGAAGACTACCTAAATACCTGCAAATTTCAAGCAGGTAGCTGCTGAGGTTCTTGAGTATGAGCTCAATCACCTGTGTCAGAACCTGTCACTACCCTTAGGAACGACGCACGTTTTTGCTACAGATGTACTCTGCCTCTGTGCTGCCTCTGAAGAGGAAAAAGGAAAATTGGGCTATTTTCACAGTTAGTTTTGCAGGGAAGTGGCCTGGTGGGGCTTCTCTTCGGGCAAACACAGAGACATAAGAATTCTGACAGAACTTAAGATGTAGTCTTTCTTCCAGACACATCTTTTCTGAAAATTTCTTTGCTATTGAGGAACTTTAATAGGAATCTCCATATATGAATTTATCAGTGGTTCAGATCTGTTGTCCTTCACCATGGCTGATGCAGATTGCCTTAGGCAAAGCTGATATGTTCTAGTAGCACACAGACTGCACAAAACCTGAGTGTCACAAGAATTCCCTCCTGACCCAGCTGGTGATCAGCTCAGACTCTCTCATGTACGTGCCAAGTCTGAGGCCAGAGGAAAATTTTACAGTCCAATTACAAACCCCTGAAATACAGGCTTCCAGTGGAAATGCTGACACAGGCACGATTCTAGTGACACAAATACTCCAGCTGCAAAATATGTATGTTGCTTAGTTAGATGTCATAGCCTACAGAAGGAGAAAAGATGTTTATAAAACCTCTTCAAAGCCTTTATGTAGTGTAGGTCATTCATTATATTTAAAATTCAAATCCATACACGTCAGCCCATCAAGTGTGGCTGTCATTTCTCTGTAATAACATAACTACCTCCTAAATTAAAAACTGCAGAATAAGGGATACAAGTTTATGGTATGGCCACACTGAGTTAAACCACAGGTCCATCAAGCTCCATGTCATGCCTCTGACAGTGGTTAGCAGCACATGATCAAGGAGAAATGAACATACGGAATGGGACTTGTGATGTCCTTTCCGCAGGCAAATTCCTTCTACCAAGCATTTAACAGCATTTAACATTAAACAATTGTGTTTAACACCCCCCATCACTTTGTCTCACCAGTGAGTACCAACAATTTCCTCTTTCCATCCAGGACCACTCATGATTAGGTACTATCTCTGGCTTTTCAAGTGGCACAGCCTATGAAATCACTTAGCATTACAGCCACGCTACACTCCTGGTTATCCTCGCTCTCCTGGTGTTAGCTGGTCTGTTTGTTTACTGCAACAGTTTTGAGAGGGAGTGACCAGCACTCCACACAATATTCAAGGCAGACATCTGTCACGGACTTGTATAATATCATAATGGTACATTTCTTTTTTTTTGGTCCTAGTCCTAACACCTTAGTTTGCATATGACTAATCATGATGTTCACATGGCTGTGAATCTCTTTAATCATAGAATCATAGAATGGTTCAGGTTGGAAGGGACCTTAGAGATCATCTTGTTCCAACCCCCCTGCCATGGGCAAGGACACCGCTCACTAAAGCCCCATCCAGCCTGGCTTTAAATACTTCCAGGGAGGGGGCATCAACGACTTCTCTGGGCAACCTGTTCCAGTGTCTCACCACCCTCACAGTGAAGAATTTCTTCCTTATATCCAGTCTAAATCTACCCTCTTCCAGTTTAAAACCATTACCCCTTGTTCTGTCATTAACTATCCTTGTAAAAAGCCCCTCCCCAGGGGCCTTCTACATGCATGAAATGGCCTTCTACACATGCATGAAACAATGGTGTAAATTTTCTTTACTGGACTGCCAGCCAGGAGCTACAGGCATTAAGGAAATTCAGCACTTTGCAGCTTCATGCTCTGCAAGGGAGAGAACACTCCCTGTGAACCCTGGGAGCAGCCAAGGACATCACCAATCAGCTTGTGGAGAAGGAACACCTGAAGCAACTTCTTTACTGCCTCAGTCTTGAGTTCTCCTTAGCTTGCTTGGCCAGTCTTACTTATTGAACGAACCTGTGGTGTGTTTTCATCTACATCAGTTTACCAATGTTTCTAGGGTAATGACTGTTCCTGCATTTTAGTGACACCCACATTTAGCAGCAATTGGGCAGATTGTAGACTTCAAGATGCTATCCTGGCCCCTGTGATGGAGAATTTCCAAGCTAGTTATCACATCAGATAATTTAGCCTGCCCTGGTAGAGGAAAAAATCCAAAGATAAAATTAGGTGGGAAAAGATCTTGGTTGCCTCAGAACCAGCTCTTACCTGTGTATGTGCCGTACATGCGTATCGTCTGTAATACCCGTAATCACAGGAGGTATCTTCAAGGCAAAAACTTGCTTTGTGTCCTTCAGCAACTTTTCTGTGTGAGCTTGCATCTAACAAGTCATAGTGACTGAATTCATCCATGCTGTGATAATGTCTGTTAGACCATGGACAGGTTATTAAAGATGGATCAGATCAAGTCAACATCATTGTAACAGGTGGCTATTTCATTAGGTTCTGTTAGACCTGGCCAAACGTTTTTCATTACATGGAACTCAAGTAAGTGTCAGTACACTTTCCTATAACAAACCATTCAGTTAAGTATTTCATTATTCTAATTTTCAGGGACTTATAGTCCCTGAAATGTCACCTTCTTCAAGCAAGTATCAGGCTTTAACTTGTTAAGGGAAAACCGCTGTAACAGCACTGTTCTTCCAAAAATTCCTGTTTTATCAGGAATGAACTCTTCTTATCAGAATAACAATAGCAAATATTAGACAGTTCATACCTGAATCATAAATCTCATGACTTTGGCTTTAGGCAGAGTTTGGCTAGGAATGCTTACCTTACATACTATAAATTCCAGAGAAGTTTCCTACTTGTTATAAAAAAACCCAACAATTTACTCTGCTACTTCCAGGCTCCTCCATCCATTCAACACATTCGTAAGATCAGTGAAAACAAAATCTGCATCAAGGAACTAGCATTAGCGTACACGTCTCATTATCTTGGCTGCTAAGAACTAACAGAAACAGAGTAGAGATGTCAGCATTTTTGTAGGCTGTACTTAATGCGGTCCCTATTTGGAAAGCATGTACACTGCTGATTTATGCACAGGATGCATTTCTGTTGCTCTCATGCACAGTGAGTTCTGGCTCCCACTGTTGACCCAAACACCTACTACTCTACTTAAAAGGCAGAGACCTGAACAAGTGCCATCTACTTGCACTTGTGCAGCATTTGGCTGCTGTTACTTACTAACACTTTCAGCTCAACAGGTATATGAAAAAGATAATCAAAAGGACTGAAATGTTGTTAAAATGAAGAGAAACCCATAAGTCTAAAGCATGCACATCAAGAACACTAAAACCAGTTCACAGATGATGACTAACTGATGGCAAGCCAAAGTCATTGGTAGTTCAAGATAATTTCCAAATGGACTTGCCCACTGTTGTGGAGGTGATCATGAGAAATGCACTTTTTTGTTGTTGTTGGCAGTGTATGTTCTGTCTGGGAACTGAATTAACATCACAGACACTTTGCACCTGGATAACAATATCTGGACTACAGAGGCACTGCTTTTCTACCAATGGAAGATTCCAACTTCTCTTCATCCGGTTCATCCATTTATCAACTTAGTAAGCACTGGGGTCGGGGGTTTTGTTGTTTTTTTGGATTTTTCCATACTTGTTGGGGGTTAAGTACACCATTTAGGGAAACTTTAGGTTTTTTCCTTTGGTTTGATGTGGTTTTAGCTTACAAGATTTATAACCCAGTAGTATCAGTCCTCCTTTGAAAGGATTTGTTTTAATGAAATGTTTTTTCATCCAAGTCTGACTACAAGCAGTTAAGGTTAATCCCTGCAGAGCCAGGGAGGAATATTCCACTGACTGCAAGTTGCCTTAGGGACAAGCCCACATCACATATTCATATTGTTTTTAAAAGTATAATATTAAATTTTCAGTTATGTACCCAAAACTTAAGATTATATTTTAAGTAAGGTGGAAGTAAGGTAAACTTTTGAGTAGTTTACAACTGGCTCTGCTATAAAAGAGCGAAAATAGGAACAATGCTGCCTACTCTTGCACATGAATTTTCTGCAACAGTGTAAGTTTGCAGTGTTAACAGCTTCCAAAATCTTGACAATGTTCTACATTTGCCTCGCCATGTTTCCAACAGTTCTGACATTCAAGAGCATTGTGAAAATATCATGGTGTGATATGGACACTGATAAGGAGATCAGCCAGCTCAGTACCTTGCCTTGTCCACATTGACCTGAACATTCCCTGTCAAACGAACCCAAGAAGTTCAGGCCAAGAAGTATGGGTCCATGTTTACAATGGTATGTATGGGGAATGTGCTATTAAACGTACATTTTAGGATTTCCACAATCACTTCAACTTAAATGTAATTGGACAGTAACTTACTTAAAATGTACGTAAAGGAGAAGGTGTCACTGTCAAAACTAATTTGAGACTTGCACTTTTAACAAATTTGTACTTGTAAGGGTTTCACGCTCATAGATATCCAGGCTTTATACCATTTAGTTTTCAAGTGGCTCTACAGAGAGTAACTATCACATAAAATGAATCACAGAGTAAAATGCTGAAGCATTCCCATGGCTTCCCCTCAGTTCCACCCCAGTTTTAGAAAACGTCACTTTCTAAATGACAATTTGTTAGTGAAAAAGATAATTAGAAGGTACCATACAGAGGCACTTCACTCACTGGTGACAGCTGTGCCACTCCCAGGAATAACGGGGCCTGCTTGGTAGGAAATCTGATGTTCCTTGGTTTTTCACTCTCTGGGGGAATCTCAGGAGCACTCGGTTATCATAGTCTCTAACATCTGCTCGATAAGCTGAACTATAATAATGCAAAAAAAAGAGGTGTAAGTACATGCAAAAAAAACACTTTAAAATACTTCAGATCATTTCAGAGGTGACTGAGTGGTGCAGATCTTTTAAGCCTGCTGAAAGCTCATGCATTAGAGCCAAACGAGAACTGCACATGGAGTGTTCAGAGGTGCCTCCTGCTGTCAGATGGAGAACTGAGCAAGACTCAGACCTGCTTCAGTCCTACGAGCAAGAGCTCATCCCCGACTCTGTGGCTCTGCCTCCTTAGCAGGGCACTGCGTGCCTGTGAAGCTGCCCTGGTACCCAGAGCACAGTCCCTCTGAATGCTGCTAACCAAAACAACTCGCTGCCAATGCAGAATCACACAACAGATGTTTGTTTCTGCTGTAAAAGAATTACAGAACACATGCCTCAGGCTTATCCTGTTTTACACAGCAGTAATTGTGGGTTTTTTTTAAATGCTGGAATATTTTGATCAATTGCTGGTCAGCACCAACATGTCAAACAGCCATCATTGTAAAGCAAGCAAAAACATGACGGCTCTTATGCCATGTTTTCTTTTTTCAGCAAGTGAAGAAAGAGCACGGCTGTGGAAACAGTCCGACACCACCTAATGATGCTGGTAAGTAAATAAATCTGTTGAGCACGATAAGGTATCAAACCAGTTAAAATGGTTAAAAACAGCCATCTTGACTTCTTTCCAAACAAAACAGGAAGAACCCCTCGCTGCCAAGCGCATGGGACGCAGGCTGGTCAGCGGAGCTGGGACTCCAGAACACTTTCCAGAGAGGCTGCAGCCTTAAGAGACAGCCTTCAGGCTAACTGGGGTACCTGTGCACAGCAACCTCGGTGTGCTTCAGCATGAGCAGCAACTCGTGCTGGGCAGAAGGGCCCTGCAGGAGCAGAGCAGCGCGCGTGCTCTGGCAGGAGGGGAGAGGCTGATGGAAATCACTGATCCAAGCAGGGGTTTTGGGTGCCTCCCTCTTGCACAGCTCGGGTGTCTTCAAGCGACCCCGAAGCTGAGACACGTGCAGGGCAGCACTCCCAGCACCGCAGTTCCCACCCGCAGGGGCTGTGCCAGCCCCGGGGCTCTGCGCTCCCCGACTGTGGGGCGGCAGCGGGCACAGCCAGACTTCCTGGGCTGCCCGCCGGGCACAGTGCTTACCTGGCCAGGCAGTTCTCCTCGGCAGCACACCTCAGGTTATACATGGACATCCTCTGGACATACGTGGACGCCTGGATGTAATACGGGTCCGGGACTAAGTCGGGGAGACCTGCAGTTCGTCAAACAACCACAGAACAGCACCATCAGCCCGGGACGCTGCAGGCGCTCGGCTCAGCCCCGTCTTCGGGGGCTGCAGACCCCCTCCTCCCCCGGCTCAGACCGCTCTGCCCCGGGCTAGAGTAATACAGCGATTTGAGTCGGAAGGGTCCTCTAGAGGCCCTCTGGTCCCACTCCCTGCACCGCACATGGCCACCCACAGCTCAGCCGGGGTGCTCGGAGCCCCCCAGCTCGACCCCGGGTGTCGGCAGGGACGGGCGCCCCCCCTCCCCCACCTCTCCGGGCACCGCGCGCAGCTGCACCGCCCGTGCGGCAGAACACATCTCCCCCGGCTCCAACCCAAACCTCCCCCGTTTAGTCCGCAGCCGCCCCCCTGTCCCACCACGAGGCTCCGCGGGAGGCGAGGCGGGCGCTCACCGTACTGGAAGTATCCGGTGCCGTAGCCGGGCCGGTACCTGCTGCCCTGCCGGGGCCGCTCGTAGGTGTCGTAGTAGTTGTAGTAGGGGTTATCGTCCGTGTACTTGTAGGGGTTGTAGGGGTCGTCGCCCACCATCACGTCCTCCCGCCCGGCCCGCAGCCCGCT
>WBMW01006390.1:0-14853 GCA_013396635.1 Penelope pileata | reverse complement strand
CGGGGCCGGGGCGGGCGGCGGGGAGCGCGCCCAGACAGCAGGGCTGCCAGAGCGCGCGGCGGGCAGCGCCAAAGTATGCAAAGGAAAAATGCTATTAGCTCATCAGCGGAGCGGGGCGAGGGAGGGGGAAGGGGCCGCGGGAGGAAACATGTTCCTGGAGACGTGCTGCTGGGAGCGGCTGCTGGGGACCGCGGCCCGGAGCCCCTCCGTGACCCCGTCATTAGCAGAAACCCTCACCAAATAAACGCTCGGCGGTGGAGCTGGTTTTCTGCTATGATGAGTCACGGGAGAAACACACGGGCACTGCTCCTCCCGCAGCGAGTTCCATTCCAGTCCCCATCACCACTGCCCAGCAGCAGTGGGGCCCAGGCGGCTATGGCCCTCCAGGAGCCCCCGGCTCACAACTTCGAGGGCAGTGCAGAGGGACAGGGAACACAGGAGCTGTGTCACCCAACTCTGTGCTGGGGCACTCCCTGCGGTGGCCCCACCACTGGCACCTGGCCCTGCTTGGTGCGGTGCTCCCCGCACTCAGAGGTGTTGGGAGCTCCAGGCAGACAGACTGCTGCTGGCCACACTGTGCCCTTCTGCGGCCACCCAGATCGCCTGGTGGTGGCAGTCTCCGGGAAATCTGCAGCCAACTGCTACCTTCCCTGTCCGGGGAACACCGGCAGGTAATGGGCAGGTACCCATCAAAAAGTCAAGCTTCCAAACCTGAAAAGTGAGCCCACGGGAACCCAATGAGATTCAACAAGGCCACGGGCAAGGTGCTGCACTTGGCTCAGGGCAATCCCAGATGTGTGTACAGACTGGGAAAAGAACCCCTTGAGGGCAGCCGTACAGAGAAGGACCTGGGGGTGCTGGTACACAAAAAGCTGCACATGAGCCGGCGGTGTGCCCTGCAGCCCAGAAAGCCAACAGTGTTCTGGTCTGCATCAACAGAGGAGTGGCACCGGGACAGGGAGGGGATTGTCCCTCTCTGTTCTGCTCTCGTGAGGCCCCACCTGGAGTACAGCATCCTGTCCTGGGGCCCCCAGCTCAAGAAGGATGCAGAGCTGTTGAAACAGGGCCAGAGGAGGCCATGAGGATGCTCAGAGGGCTGGAGCACCTCCCCTCTGAGGACAGGCTGAGGTAGCTGGGCTTATTCAGCCTGGAGAAAGCAGCCTTGTTCAGGCTGCAGGGAGACCTCATTGCAGCTTTCCAGTACTTGAGGGAAGCTTACAAGCAGGAGGGGGACCAACTTTTTACACAGTCCAATAGTGATAGGACAAGCGGGAACAGCTTTAAACTCAAAGTGGAGAGATTTAGGTCAGATGTTAGGAGGAAATCCTTTACTCAGAGGGTGATGTGGCCCTGGCACAGCCACCTAGAGAAGCTGTGGGTGCCCCATCCCTGGAGGTGCCCAAGGCCAGGTTGGATGGGCCCTGGGCAGCCTGAGTGTGGGGGGCACCCAGCCCACATGGGCTTTAAGGTCCCTTCCAACCCATGCCGTTCTATGATTCTATGATTCCGTGACTGTTGCTTGGAGTACCCTAGCATCGAGCTGAGTGTTGGTTGTCACTGCTGGCCAGCACCAGGTTGGTGGGAAGCATCCCCTGGAGCAGGACCTTTGCCAGCACCAGCCCCTGGTGTCTGCTCATGTGTGGGATGTGCCCAACGCTCCAGCCTGGGCTCAGCTGGGCAGCCTGCTGCAGAGGTGGCTGGGATTGGTTTTCTTATTCATTGTGTTTGCAGACTGTTAGTCCCCTCAGATCGTTCCCGTTGTGGCTTTGAAAGTATTCTGTGTTTAAAATTTTGCCTGGAACAATCAGTGACTAAGACTGAGTAAAATGGAAAGGTTGAAGACAGGGAAAATACAACACTCAAGAGTTGAGACCTCTGTCATTCTAATCTTCCTCTAAATCTTACTAATATTACAAACAGCAGGTTGTGTGATATTAGAAAATGTTTCCACGCAGTGGGATTGTAGCCATCTTCTTTTTTTTTTTTGCTTTGCTTGATTAAGTAACTATTTTTCATGAAACTGAAGACAGCAAAGTTGGTGCTATTCCTGCCCATTTATCAGCCATTCATGTTGTTCACCATTTTTTTCTGGAGCACAACCTTTATTTGCTACTGAAACTATGTTTCATAAATCACAAAAAGCACTAGAGAGTCACATCGTTCATTTGTTGTCAGATGCTGTTGTCCGTTCGGCACTGTCCTCTTCCCTGAGCACACCCAGCTTTTTTACCTTAGTCTGTGTCAGCCACTAAAAAGCCACTGGCAGCGGTGAGCAGACATAGGGCAGTGAAAATCTCTGCAAGACTTCACAAGTCTTGTAAGCAAGCCAGAAAAAGTGATAGCTTTGAAAAATGCCCCCAAAATTGGCATGTACTCAGTTGCTAAGCTTTCTCATGAGTTCATTGTAGCTTCTTTGTAAGGACCGGCTCTAACACTGGATTGCAGTTCATTTTGTGGCCGAAGCGTTTGCTTCCCTCTTTCTTGGTCACCTTGCACGACTGGGATGCCTGGGTGCATGTTGCCCTGGGGACTTTCATTTCTGCCACTCAATTGAAATAAACAGAGTCTTTATCAACTAAAAAGTTAAATTTTTCCTCTCCAGAAAGCTACACTAATAGAAACAGATATTAGTGGGTAGTCTCAGTAATTTCTTAAAACCTGAGACCAGGAGGTATTGTATGTTTAAACTTAATCAGTTAAACTTAATGCAGCACTCCTCATTCAAAGGTTGGAAATGGAAGAATGGTTTTAATGAAATGTGTAACGTCGGAGTTCTCCTTACATGTACACCACCACTGAACAGCAGTGATGAATCTCAAAAACAGAAAAACCTGTATTTCAAAAAAAAAAAAAAAAAGAAAAGCCCCAAAAAAGAGAATCAAAGTGGTTTGAATTTGTCATGTCTTAGTACACGTCCTAAGAAAGACATTTTAAGGTTCTTTATGCTTACTGTTGTTTAGAGCGCTGATGAAAGCAGTCTGATAGTGTGGAAAAGGGGAGGTTGGTTATTTTAAATGTGCAGCCAGTTTACAACATTGCTAGGTGTAATTTTATTTTTGAAAACATTATCAACTGATTTGTGTTCTTGTGTAGTATAAAATTGGGATCTTGCACGTTCATGAAGCAAGAAACATAAACACTTTCAAAAAATCTGCACCTAAGACTAGACAACGTTAAATTAAACTAAGTATGTTTCTTTGAAGCTGGTATTTATTTGTTACCAAAAGGCTGGTTGCTGAGGAGTCACTGTGAGAAAAGGCTGGAAGAGCAGTGGCTGGTTTCAGCTTTCTGTATTTGAGAAGAATTTAGTTTACTCATCTGTGAGTTATGCTTTAGTAGGCAAAGTACTTTCTGTGATTTTTTCTGTCTACGTAAACAGTGAGTTGCAAATAAATTGTTTAAACTTCTCTTATTTTGCAGATCTCATTGACCACATTTTTGTAACTTGCCATTTTCTCATTCAAATACTCAAAACTGGGTAATTTTGTTGCGCACTGGAACACTGAATTTCTCTGAATCCTGTTCTACAGCAGGTTCAAGTGTCTTTATTTAGAAACTCATTGTTAGTGCACTGTATGAAAAAGTTTCTCTGTACAGAATTCCCCTTAATAGCTTGAATTAATATGTTAAGATATTTAGAGTACACAAACTTCACTGGAAACTAAGGACACTGAGATTCAGGTCTGTAATGAGATTTTTTTTTTTAACAAACCAAGTTAATTAGAGACCAGGATCATAGACATTTACTGACATCAGTAGGCTTTGGTGGAGACTCTATTAAAATTTGCTTTTTACAAAAGCTAATTTTCTAGTTAAATTTAGCTGCTTTCTGTAGGTCTGATTTTGAAGTCTCTCATCAGACAGCTTCCAATGACCACAAGTAAAATGAAAAAGTAAACTTTCAGACTCTTTTTCTGCCGTGAATTTATAAGAGGATGTGTATGTTTTTCTTAGTTTAATTAACTTGTAAATCTGTCAAACAAGAACTTTTGAATTTTACTAGTAGGTGATCTCCTCAATTCAAAATTGGTAGACAAAATTTCACCTAGCCCCTAATACTTTGGGTTAATCTTTCTGCATTACAAAACTTGTAGTGACTTGACTTGTTTTTATGCACTGCGTGGACCTACAGAATTGCGCATGTGTACTCTCGGTGAATAAAATCAAACACGATTGTAAATCTCTGCAGAATCAGACAGAGTTGTCAAGAAAAGCAACTACAGTTGCTGGGGCAAGTGCTGGTCTCTTTGTGAGACTTGAAGATGAAAACCTTACGTCAGTGGACTTCTTGTCAAATTGAAGTTTTGCAGTGACATTATAATAGCATTTTTAAAGCTTATACTGTCGATGTGTTGGAAGAACTGTAAATGAATGGCTCCAAAATGGCTAGTCACATGGCTTCTTCTTTGAACCTGAATAAAAACAGGGCATTGTGAAAATTAAACAAAAAATAAACCTTCTCTTTCAAATTCGTGGTGTACTTCATCTCTGATTGTTGTTTTCTAACTACTTGCTGGTCCCTCACATGTTTCTGTAACAAGTGACAAGGGACCTCAGCCAATCCTCACAAACCTTGCCCTCCAGACTCTTCCCCATCTTCATAGCCCTCCTTTAAAAATTGTCTTACGTTATGTCCTTCTTACATTGCAGCACACAACCCTGCTCAAGCCAAGGCTGCACTGGGCAGAGCAGAGCGGGACGACCCCTCCCCTCACCGTTGTGGCAGCGCTGGGCCTGGTGCACCCCAGGGTACTGTTGGCCCTTCTGACTCCAGAGCACACTGCTGACTCACAGTCAACTTGCCATCAGCCGGACACCCAAATCCCTTTCAGTGGGGCTGCTTTCCTGCCTCATGTTGCCCAGTCTGTACATATGTCTATGGCTGTTCCATCCCAGATACAGAAGCTGGCACTTGCACTTGTTAAACTTTGTGTGGTTGGTGATGGCCCAGCTCTGTAAATTTGTCTAGATCTCTCTGCAAGGCCTCTCTGTCCTCAAGGAAGTCAACAGTTCTTCCCAGTTCAATGTTGTCTGCAAATTTACTTGGTATACTTTGTATGCAAGTCATTGGTGAAAACTTTGAAGAGAAGGGCCCCAAAATAGAGCCCTGTAAAACCCCACTAGTGACTGGCTGCCAGCCCGATGTAACCTCATTTACTATAACACTTTGAGAAACCTGAAAAACTTAATTAAATTCAGAAAGAGTAAATGTTTGGCTTAACAGTTCTACACACAGACATTTCTTGTTTGTGTCTATGCAACAGAATGAGTCTTTCCTTCTGCATATGAACACTTTCCACAAAGGAAAAAAACATGTAGTAAGTCCAGGCTAAGAAAGACTTGAGAAAACAATCAGTTTCACATTAAGACATTCGCCAGACCATTCAGAGATCAAGAATATAAAGCACGAAGGGAGAGGAATGGGTGACATTCCAAATCAGTTATTTTTCTTTCCTCTTCAGTGGGGGAGAAGCCCTTGTGAAGTCCAATATCATGTAAAAACAGAACATGCCTGCAGAAATTTTGGAACACTGTTTTACCGTGCATTTCATCAAAGACATTTAGACAGTGTTGCAACAATATCTCTAAAACAAATCTAACTTTATAAAAATAGCATAAAGGCGTTCCAGATAGGTTGTATCATTCATTATCATTACTAAGTTGCTTAGTCTGCAAGTAGAAAGAATTCCTAACTGTCCTATATACCAGGATCTGATAGTTGTTTTCTGTCTAGCATTTTTTTATTCATAATCTCCCCTGAATTTGTGTGGTTGTCACAGACAGGTAATTTTCTTATTTTTTCCGTTGGTATCTGAGAGAAAAGTATTAGAGGAGAGCTCACTTTCAAATGCCAACGTGGTGGAGCCCAATTTCAGATTTTGTAGCTGGTATAGGAAAAGAGATCTCTGTTATACTGATAAGGTGCATACACACTCAGTTAAAACAGCAATCTATAATAGCATTCATAGTGCAAATGCGTAAGAGGTGGTACAACAAAGAAGAACTGGCAGAGGAACTCCCGTATCCCTGCCGCTGGGGTGCAAATTGTCTTCTGCTGTTCTTGTTGAAGAATTTGCATCCAATACACAACAAAATTATACCATCATTGCATCAGAGAGAATGTCACATTGATGTTACACATAATTTTCTTAGAGGTACTGAGGGTAATCAAGTGCTCTTTGCAGTTTGTATTCAAACCAAAATGAGGGAAGAATATACACGAGTGTTAAGAACCAGCTTCTTCACAGTGAGACATACTTCTAGCAAGTCACAGAAACTTATCTGACAAAGGGTCTTCTTTTGATGGAGATGCAGGTTCACACTTCTGAAGTACATTATAGTAGACAGGTTCCCATAGAAGAACAGTGTAACTTAGGCATTTATCAGCAATTAATCCTTGTTGTCTACAGCAGCCTTTGCTCTGTCTAGTGTTGTCAGAAATGTAAATGTGTCTTCTAGGAGGCAAGATGCGTCTAAAATAAATACCCTTACATTTTCAACTCAGTCTTGGCTCCTAGCTTGGTATTGGCAGCTGAATGTTTGATATTGTCAAGAAGTATTAGTCCTATTTTGCTTATAAGACAGTTACATGTAGAATGTTTATCTCTGCATCTTCAGAAAGGGAAGTTTCTGTGTGGATTAAGTGATCAGATGTACTGCAAAATAGGAACATTTCCACTCCTGGAACAAGTCAGCTTCCATGCAACAGAAGAGATGCGCCAGTTTGCCTAAACTGATAGTCTGGACTGGTGAGCATTTATTGGTTACTATGCATTTCTTTCCATAGTTATAACTAGCTAGAATGGTTCTAGGAAGATTGAAACAGGTAGTGTCTTATTGAATGAGTCTTGGGAAGAGCTGGCTGTTTATTTACTTTCCTTGCAAAATGAAAAGAACGTATTCTGTTATGCTGAATATGTGAAGCACCATAGAAGAGAACTCTCTGGGGAAACCTCATCGTGGCCTTTCAGAACTTAAAAGGAACTTATAAACAGGAGGGGGACTGGCTTTTTGTGGTCTGATTGCGATAGGACAAGGAGGAAAGGCTTTAAACTGAAAGAGGGAAGATTTAGGTTTGATGTCAGGTGTTAGATGTTAGATTCTTTACTCAAAAGGTGGTGAGGCTCTGGCACAGCTGCCCAGGGAAGCTGTGAGTGCCCCATTCCTGGGGTGTTTAAGGCCAGGCTGGGTGGGGCCCTGGGCAGCCTGATCTGGTGGGGTACACCCGGCCTCCAGCGGGTGTTGGAACTGGATGAGCTTTAAGGTTCCTTCCAACCCAAGCCATTCTGTAATTCCATTCTGTGATTATCTTACACAGTGCATTGTCTTTATCCCTTGCTACTCCCTTTTTTCCCAATGGTTATATCATTCCTCAAGCCAGATGGCAAGCTCTCCAGGGCAGGGACCATGGCATCTTATATGTAGGCTCATTTGTACTCACAGTAGGACGCTGAGTCTGTCTGTTACTTTTGGCCACTGCTGCAATATGAATAGCAGCACTGAATACAGAATGCTGTATTGAACAGATGCGACATTTAGAACATGTGAAAACCCTCATGCAGCTGTGTGTATTATTGAGCAAAGCTGACACTCAGCAATTCTGGCTCAAATAAAACACCTGTGGTGGTTTTCCCTTTGGTCTAATTTTCATCATAATATTTTGTCTCACATACCAATATTATGAACTCTTTTACTATTCTGCTCTATAGGAGTATAGTAAGTCCTTTTTGAAATACATTCTTAATCTAATTCCTATTTTCATCCACAGGTAATTGTCAGATTTCATTTTAGGTCTTCTCAACATTAAGTCATGCAGTTAAATTGAAAGGAATGCTTACAAAATGATGTTGAGGTATATCAGTGCAAAGACTGTAATATTTACCAATTAAGAATAGTTGAAAAGAGATATGTGGTGCTTTTTCAGCTTTAATATGTTGATATAAAAGTTGGTAAATACTGTATTCTCTTCACAGTGAACAGACTCAAGCAGATACTAACTGAAGATCAATGCTTGAGAGTAAGCAGAGAAACTGTCCTGGTATGCTAAGTTGGTTTTTTTGGGTTTATTTTACCTGTTTTGAAGCCTAACATACCAATTGGTTTAAACTGCACTGCATCTGTGTCAGAAGTGTTTAAAATTATCTCAGCATGTCATATAATCAAACAGAAACGCCCAAGGAAATACACAGTCGGAAATTTATACCTTCGTGCTCATTTCAGTTGAATACTGTGGTGGAAAAGGTGGTAGCTGCTTTCATTTATGTCAGCGCAGCCCCTTCCCCAACTCTCCAGCTGACTTGTGTTGTCCCCTGTGATACATGTCTGAGCTGTGTGACTACATCAGGTCAAGTGATGGGGCATTGCTGCCCTGAGGGTATACAAGGCGATGGGAGATGGGTTGAGGGAGAGAACAGAGCACAGCAAGCAGTCTTCACTCTTGCGCAGCTGACGTCTGTGTGGTTTCACGGTGACTGGGTTTGTATGAATTATCTGCGTGGTGGCATGGAAGCAGGACGTAAGGACACGAGATGGGAACAAATGGGAACAACTAAACCCCTTACTTGTTTTCCCCAGTAAATCTACAACTGAACCCACAGCAGTTTTTCTTTTAATCTAGTTTCATTATACTACTTTCTTTCTGTACTTTCTCTCATTTAACAAAATTTCTTGTATGTATTGATATATATATAATACCATATCTAAATATGAGTGCCATTTCCATGCATAGCTTGAACAAAATGAAGCTCTTGAATCTGTACAGGCACACAGACCACCATAACAAGTACAGCCCTAAGCTTTAGGAAATTTTGTATTTCTGGTCACCATCCATGCTTTTGTTGTAGATAACTCAACAGAAGGATAGCTGTTCTGCAGAACTGGATATTTGGACAACCACAGTATGCAAGATTACACCTTCTAGTCCTGTGATCAGAACGGACAGCAGGGAAGCATGCCATCCCCTAGATGTTCTGCTTTTCCTAATGGAAGGTCACTGGACTGCTCCACTGGAATCAAGCTTCATGAAGGAAGCCAGAAAATCAGTAAGAAATAAGAAGGTCTTGATGTGGTGGTATTGTCTTACAGTCTTGGACCTCCAGAGGAATAAAGAGCAGAGCCCATAGGAACTCCTGCAGGGCTTCTCTAGGAATCATATCGACAGAAGAGACCCTGTAGGAAGAGAAACCCTGAAAAGGTTTCAGCAAGTATAAGGAGCAAAGATGCTGCTTGAGGAGGATGAATCTTACTGAATGTCTGGTTCCAGAAGCAAGTGTTTCCCCCGCAGACATGCAGGGAATTCAGAGTGTCTGGATTCCTTTTTAAGTTTGTATGGACAACTCTCATTTCTAGTGAATGACTCCCATGGAAATAAAGCTGAGTTACACTAAGACAGTATGACAGTGGAGTGCTTAACATGTTCATATACGTCCTATGATGTATTTTTTCATGAATAAAAATTCCACTAGATGCTGTATTTTTCGCACTTTCTATTGTAGCTCAGACTTTGTGTTGTAATTTGCATTAAAATTGGAATGAGTTCCAACACCACTCTACCATTGTAAGACTTTGAGTAATTACATTTTAAACTTTACCGTTGTGTGAAGTAGGAGCAGAGCACAATTTAAAATTCCTGAACTAATTAATGAGGGGAGGATACTGTCTCTATCAAACTACCATATGCCTTTACATCATTACTCTACTGAAATAGGTTACTATTTACTGAAGAAAAAGTAATAACAAATAGTAACTTCAGTTTGCATTACATCATGGAAGATCAGCACATTACAGCAAACTCTTCCACTGCTGTTCTTTGCACTCCGTGGAGCATGTCATCTCAGTTAAAGTAGTTTTACTGAGCGGTGTTGGATAGGAAGTAAATGAAATATTCTTTTATAGAAACCTCTGGGGAAAACTATAAGGAAGATTACATGTGTTAGAATTTGGATTGGAATTTGGATTTGCAAAGTTTCAACGCCAAAGAAGACCTATATAGTCTTATTTTCTGTATAACAGAGGCCATAGAATTTCACCCAGTAATTTCCGCATAAAGATTGTAATTAGTAGCTGAGCTAGGATAACTTTTTTAGAAACACTGTCTCGAATTAAAGATTTCAAATGATAGAGAGCACGCCACAGCCCAAAGTAAGCAGATGCAATAGTTTTTTCCCTTCCCTTCAAAACAAAACAAAGCTTTGCTTTATGTATAACCTGAATTGAACACCTCTGCTGAGGTACTCATCTTCAAGACAGCATCCACAGCAAGATGGCACCTGGTACACAAACATGAATGTGTTTTGAGCATGAAAATTGGTGACTGGAAAAGCTAAAAAAATTAAAGCTATGTTCTGTTCGCTGTTCCTGCTCATACCCCTTCAAAAGTTCTCTCAGTTTTCCTTTCTGGCTTTCCTTGCTTCATGAGGGACTGGCAGGGTTGTGCTGAAGTGCTGCAGCAGCTTTGCAGCACTTTTTAGAAAGGAACTCCACGTTTATCTTGACTTCTGGAGTTACTTCATTGTCCTTCACTGTTTTTCTGCCAGTGAGAAAAGGGCATGTTGCTGTAATGAGGCAGTGGTGGATATGCCATCTGTGTGCAGAAAACGTATTTCTCTAGCTTTGCATTCTTCATTCCAAACAATGGACTAAAAAAGCCACTGGTGAGCATCAGCTGAGGGCAATCACATACCCCCAGAATAATTTCCTAGTTCTGATATCCAAGCAGCTGAAGACAGTCTGAACCCTTCTTCTGGTGGAGTGATCAAACAGGTTGCTACATTTTGCCTTTTGTTATGTTTTTGCCTTCTAAACACTGAGATCAGGAAGACTACTCCATAGCTTGGAAAAATTCAGTTTCTTATCTACTCAAAATGTATGTTTTCAGATCAAATTGTCATAGCAGTGGAGTTGCACTTTGTAAGAGTTTATGTCCTGTTTTACTGATTTGAGGCCTACATTCCAGTGTAGGGGCACACTGGGCAGAAGGACTGCTCTAAAAAAAGACTGGAACAGGGGAACACAGAGCTCCACATATTCAGTCCTGCATCACAATTTGCAATTTTTGCTCAAATGTAAAATACCTCAGGGAAACTGTATCCATATCTGCAGAAAGCAACAGGGTTAGAAGATAGCAAGGAGAGGCCAGAAACTAAGGACAAATTTCCAAACAGCAAGTGTAACCCATCTGGTCCTGTCTCAGTCTCTCTCAGCATCCTGTGCTGTCCCTCTGAGTCACATTCACTCCAGGCTGCCCAGTGCACCTCCTTTTGATCAAATCTTTCCTTAGGTGTGTTTCTTCTGAGAAGCCTGCAGTCAAAATGAACCTACTGAAACACTGACTGAAACACTGACTCTCGATCCTATGAGTCACTGGTGCCTGGATAGCATCTGGACAGCACCTTTTCTCTTGTTAGCTTTTAAAATGCCATTGTGGTACATTTACCTTCACTTGTGTCTTCTTCCCTGTGACAGCACCCTTGGTATAAAAATAATACTTTAATAAACACTGAAGTTTGTTTTGTTTAAGAATATAAGGTAGTTCAGTAGTTTTCTGTGACAGAAAATGGATGTGTCATTATTCACACTACATGAAATCGTGTTTTCACAACTATATCTAAAGTATATTATTTCAGAAAGATGCTCCAGTGAAGAAATTACATACATATGAGACAGTGATATCCTGGAGAGAAACAAACTCAACTCATTTGAACCCATAAAAACTAGGCACTGAGGTTAAGCCATAAAGTGTGGTAGGCAGTTTCTCACTATGGTAAACCACTAGGCTATTAGGTATGCAGGCAATATGTGTTTGTTTGCTCCCGTGGATACTGAAAGTATTCTGAATTCCTCAGGACTTCTAATATTATGCTGTAAAATGTTAAACCAATACCTTTAGGACAAAAACAGAGTCCGACACATACCATCTAGATTATTAAGGTTGAAAAATTAAGAAAAAATCAGGACTGAAGCTTCTGAAGAATTTTTTGATGGAACGTATTTCCACTTCAGCTATAAAAAGCTCCAGTCTAAGCCCCTGCACTTGTTTACACCTGAGAATAATGATGTACCTTATTCATTTGCTTTTGGGAAAGGTTATTTTTGTTGCAGCCAAAGCAATTTAATCTTTTTTATTATTATTATTACAGCATCTTTGAAGTTAGAAGTTACACTGTCTTTTTAAAGGGAGTTTCCTGTTAAAGAAAACTAAGAAAATTATATGCCTCAATCCAGGACAATTTATTGTTGTTTATGTCTGCAGTGGACCTAACAGCAACACATATAACAGCATGCTTTCTTTCTGGGAAAACCTAACAAAAGCTGTCCTCATTTTGTTAATGAACAGACACATTTTTCCCCAGAGTTCACCAAAAGTTAAACATTCTGAAAAGACGAAAATGCACTAAATAAATTTCTAAAAAATAATGTGCTTTGGGAAAGAAGCAACTCAGAGTGCATTCATTTGAAGATTATTGTGAAAGCAATTTCTTAGAACAGATCTTTGCAACGGTTTTTCCACTTCTACATGCTGATTGTTGGTTTTTTTTTCTTTTTTTAATGCAAATTTCTGTGGCATTAATTCTGAGAATTTGTCCAGTTAAACACATTCTTCCATTTAGCCCAAGAGGAAACTCTTGGCAGCAGTTCTGAATTGTTTTTTATTTTAGCAGCATTGATGTGGAAACCTTTGCTTTATTCTGAAAGACCCTTAGACCTCTAGTGTGTGATGTGATGATTCTTAACCTCCGAAATGCAGCTTTTTCAGAGCTGATGATGGGGCAAATAAATATCCACCCTTAGATTCAAAAGAGGAGAATATCATACCATTCAAGATCTTGGGCCGTTCTAGCTACCAACAATATTCTGTGTGCTCATTGCCCTCTCCTGGTTTCATCTGGTAATTTTGGGGGTTTAAAATATCTGAAATGGGCCTCCTAATGTTACTTATTCCCTCAACACATTTTTTTTTCCTTTTCCAGTGCAATGTATCAGTCATGAGCACCATTTTCCAGATGGTACCAACTACCTCTCACCAGTGTACTGGAAACGAGTGATGGGACAGCGCTTAGGCCAGACCTGGTGAGCTACGAGCCCTGGTTGCTCCCATTGCTGTTGCACTGTTTGTCACTCGTACTCAGGCACCTAGGCATCAAGGCATTTATTCATTGCATTTGAAAAATGTTTTTGACAAGATCTTGCTTTAAATACTTAGAACAAATGGCAGCTGTTATCAGATAACAGATTGTTACAGGCGGGGATCTTCATGAAACGTATGAGGCAGTTTTCCCCATAAAGGGGAAGGCGTCTTCATTGTTCCGCCAGTGAACGGCTCTGCACTGAGACTTGTTCTGTTTAAATTAAGTAATCTAGAATTTAGGGGCAAATAATGAGGTAAAAAAGCTTAGTATTATACAGATTGTTTGGGAAAAGCTAAAATGAAAATTAGCGCTGATAGGTAATAGAGACGGGAGAAAAATAAACCCAGCTCAGCATTTACGGTGATGGTTTCAAAACCAACTGCAATGTGTAAGGAAAGACAGCTTGTATGTGAAAGCAGGAATGTATTCCCAGGTGAGATCATACCAGACACGGTGTGTTTGTATGTGCCTCCCCAGCCGTTCCATGCTAGATGCCGTCAGAGGCCTACACTGCAAAGGCTTTTGAACCAGGAACCCCAAGACCTCCATTTATTGTCCAAAAGAATGAGAAAATTTAAGCCACGGCTTTAATGGCACAAGATGGAAAATACACTGGAAAGAGAAGTGTCACTGAGTCTGACTCCATGTAAACAGTCCTGTGCGGGAGCTTGGGATCTGAGATCCTATGCTCAAGGAAATCAGCTTGGATCCCCTGAAGGCTCTTGCTGGTCAGACTGTGTTTGTGTGTCAGGTGTTTACTTACACCTGTACTGCGAACAGATGCTGTAATCTGGGTGTTTTATATGTAAGTATTTTGTGTGTGTTCACACATGCACGTGTATATATGTAGAAAACATAAAAATGATTATATTTAATCTGTGAAGTTACTCTCTGACCTGGTCATAAGGGCCACAGCAGCAGTAATGCCTGAAGGCGCAACTCATAGGCAGCATCACAACAGAGTGCTGTAAAGACTTAAGGTTGTGCTACAATTAAGTTTTTAGGACAATCTAAATTGTGGGGGTTCCACAGAGTACAGAATAATTCCACATGTACCACTTTTTTTTTTCTTTTGTTTAACCAAATCCTCATTTACTCCATCTCTTAGAACACGTACATGAAGGTCAGCAAGCAAGGCTTTGGACCTCACAGATCCTTAGACTGTTAGAAACATACCAGACACAGTGTTGTCCTGAAAGCCAGCATACTGGAACATTCTTGAAACTCCACTTGTCCCTTAGCTATGTTATTTATTAATCTTCTCCATTTGAAGATAATTCCATTCAGATCCCAAATTGTCCAGGAGGAATGTGGTGGTTCAGGGACCTCCCAGGAGTAACAGAAGTCTTTAACTTGTGATGGGATGAGACTTAAACTGAATGTTTAGACTAAAGAATTTGTCTAAAATAACTTCCTTCAACTTCATAGTGCTCTCAAAATAATCCGCCTGCCAGATTTAGCAGACATTCTGGTAGGTTTTAGTGGAAATGTCCACATCCTGGAATCTGGCTCTTATATAACATTGTAGCACTAAAAGGAGGTAGGACTTAGAGTTGTCCTTATGGCTAGAGAAAAAAAGTTAGTGTTAATATATGAAGTAACATACACTAGTTGCTAGGCATCCCATTGTATGCCAGGCAGATCTTCAGTGAGATGATGGAAGCGGTTAGACCGTGCATCATGTAGAGAGTGATTACATAGGGCTTGTAAATCATAGAATCATAGA
>WBMW01006388.1:650714-680157 GCA_013396635.1 Penelope pileata | reverse complement strand
ATGATTCTATGATTCTAAGTCTGTCATACTACTTTCATTAACTAAATTGAAACATCTGTGGCTCAAACATCCCTGGCACAGACTCAGTGTTCAAGATCTCCTTAATCTTTTTGTTGGCTTATGATTATTCTGGCCTCTTTAGATTACCACTGCCATCTTACCCAGGACTAAATTATGACATTCATTTTAAAAATGTTGCTAGTTCAAAAACTAAAACCTTTTCCATGACATGCAAACTACTTAGAAACCTACAGTAATAGTACTGTAGATGTAATTGTTCACATCCAGACTAAGCTTACTGTATGGAGGTTAGAAATTCCATAATGTCTGAGCATTTGTTTCTGAAACAGTTAATTTTTCAAATCCCATCAGTTGAAAATGAAGTCATTCTTCACTGTTTTGTTTTGTTTTGGTTTGTTTTGTTTTGGTTTGGTTTGGTTTGGTTTGGTTTGATTTGGTTTGGTTTGGTTTGGTTTTTTTCCAAAGGTTTTCCAAGCTCATGAATTTTAGGAGCATAGGATACAGATAATTCATTCTCTCAATTTCTACTAGAAGACATAATAAATCAGTTGAGTTGTTATAAAGTGGAAGTTTCCAGTCTTAAGGAAAGGATAATCGCGACTCCTGGATTTTATTTTTTCAGTAAGAACAACTGTAGGGAAAGAAGGTGTCCCTTTGTGCTGGTGAGACCTCACCTTGAATACTGTATTCAGTTTTTGACCTCTCACTACAAGGATATGGAGTTGCTCAAGTGTGCGCAGAGAGGAGCAATGAAGCTGGTGAAGGGACTAGAAAGTAAGAGTTAGAAGGAGCAGCTGAGGTCTCTGGTGTTATTTAGTCTGGAGAAAAGGAGACTGAGGAGAGACCTCATCACTCTCTACAACTACCTGAAAAGAGATTGCAGCAAGGAGAATACTGGTCTCTTTTCCCAGGTCACAAGTGATAGAATGCAAAGAAACAGTCTCAAATTGTGCCAAGGGAGGTTTACATTAGAAATTAGGAAGATTTTCTTTGTGGAAAGGGTGATCAAACACTGGATGGGCTACCCAGGCGAGTGGTGGAATTGCCGTACATGGAGGTATTTAAGAGACATGTGGACATGTGGACATGGCACTAAGGGACATGGCTGGCTTAATGATGGGGCTTGGTAGATCAGATTGCTGGTTGGACTTGGTGATCTTGAAGGTCTTTTCTTGCCTAGATGATTCTGTGATCGTTCTATGATTCTAAAACGAGGGAGATAATTACAAATGCTAAAGTTACAATAGGAACCAATTCTTCATCTAATTGCAAAAGCAGTGTTTTCTAGTCAAGGTCAAAGGTATAGATCTGCTCTGGTAAGGGTTAGAAATTTATGTGTGCTACAAAATGCAAATTTTATGCAGAAATAAAGAATTTATACTCCAAAACTTAGAAACTGTGACTAAAATTTACTCTCCTGTAATAGACATAGAAAGACTTTTTTATAGATAGAGGAGCACTACAAGATTTTCTATTTAAGTTATAGATGGCAGAATCACTTCAGAAGAATATCTTATCGAACACACCACATTTACAGCCTCTATACAGTAAAATAATACAGCAGGCCAGGTACATATTTATATAATTTTTAGGAGCTCAGATAAGAAGTTAATGCTTTCCTACTAACTTCACACAGTGTTACACAGAAATATATTTCATAATTAAAAGATCAGTGTATTATTTGATGTGCGATATCTTTTAGTAGTGAGATTTTTATGGGGAGGAAGACAGTACTTTGTGGAATGACGGACAGTCTAGATGGTTTGGAAATATATGAAAAGCCTTATTTAAATAGTTTTCTTGTAATTATCACAGAATCACAGAATTGTAGGGGTTGGAAGGGACCTCAAGAGATCATCGAGTCCAACCCCATTATAATCCTCTCAAAGAGAAGTATAAAATAAGGACTCAGTATTAGATAAGAACTAAAGAGGAAAAACAAACAGATTCTTTGAAGGATGAGACGATGCTTCTTTTTTAGTTCTTTATTTTCATTAATTAAGATGTACTGATTACATCTAGATAAAGATGAATGATGACCATTTCTACAGTATCAAAAGAATTGGACTGACAGAGCAATTAAGTATAAGCTTATTTATGAAGCATGCAGTATGCAGTAACAAAAGGTTTTTCTTTTTGATCAAGGACATACTAATTCTTGAGTCAGGGTTACAAAAAACAAGCTGTAAAAAAAAATTGGTAAATGATCATTGCTGATGTTTTTGAAGCAAAATGAAAGAAGCCAAACACACATGAAAAGGTTCCATCTCATAAGGTGCATGTAAAAACTTCACGTGAATACTACTTATTACAAAACATAAACATCCGTGGATAAAGCCTAGCCTGTTACACCTGTAAATGTAGAGGAAGTCCACTGACTTTGCGAGAGATTTTTGGTACCGTCTCTTACAAGTAAAAGTAGGATTTGGCCTAATGTATTTTTCAATTTTAAAAAATAATAAATAATACGTCTGTCATAGAAGCTGTACAAGATTTTGTATCATCCCATTCTCTTTCTCTTTTCTCCATACAAAAACATACTAAATAAAATGCTGTAGAAGTCCACAAAGTTAAAAGAAAATATTAAGTTTTGATAAAAAGAAGAGGATATTTTCTTACTATCAGCTTCCAAAAAACTCCCCAAAGGGTATGTTAAAGCAAATTAAATCTCCAATGAATGCTTTTCTTTGTCATAACAAGAAGACAAAAAAAAATTACAAAACACCAACTTTCAAAATAAGGTTATGATTTAGTAGAACAAAAACAAAGTCTTTGGTATTGTATTTGTTTATTTGCTTTGGCACTAGCATAACTTTTTGATTGTGCTTCAAATGCTCAGTTTTGCCCATCTATATTTCCTGCTAAGTTTTCTTTTTTTTCATCTATAAAGCAAGGAATCTCTTTAAAACAAGCTTTGGATAAACTTGAATAATAAACAAAGCTGCCTGTTAAAAGAAGTGATCAGACAGACATTAATTCAAACTATTTGTACCCCAACATTGTGCATGGAAGAAATATAGAAATGCAAAAGGATTTTAGAGCTTTTTTGTTCCAGTTAAACTGTTTTCTCCATTTCAGCTACATTATGAAACAAACAATACACAAAAGCAATAGAAAAGGTGTAAGAGTTCTACATCTGTAGTATAAGTGTGTCCTGAGGAGAGGGATGGAATTATATGTCTTTTCCACAAGGATTTTTTTATCCAGTGAGTGAAAAGACTGAAGTGATCTCCTTGTAAACAGACCCTTTAGACAGGATAAGCTGAAGTTCTTCCTTATTATATTTTCAATTGTTCTTAAACATTAAAACTTTTGTGCTTTCTTTGCCAGGGATAAGAAAGGGTTATTGATTCAAATTGGAAAAGAGGTGCTTAGTGGACTTTTCCCTGCGGTAGTACAGGATTAGACAAACCACCTATATATCTAACATGCTTCTAAAATTTTGCAGTGTATCATGGTGAATCATCCTGGTAAATCTATAAAATCCTTAAATTTGACTTTGCTTTTGTTATTGTGATTATGGAGAGAAAATCCTTTATACTGAGGGAGACATCCAGGCTCCAACCCCCGCTTCCCCCTTCAAGAGAAGCATTTTCAAAGTACAGTCATGTAAGCTGTGTCACCAGCAAGAGAGAAGCAGAAGCCACACCCATGTTCTTTTAAAAGCTTTTTTCCTCACAGAATCTATTTGTATTTAACAATAGTCAAACAAAATAAAATCGCAATTGGAAACAGAAGTCAGAAGCTTCCCTGCTTTGACCAGCCAAAGGAGGGAAGGAAGGAAGGAACATCCATTCTCTAAAGCTCTGCACCTCCATTTTCTAACACAAGTACAGCTATACAAAAGCCACACTGCAGACTTCTTCAAGCAACTTTTTTTTCCTTTTACATCATGCTGGTTGATAAGTTTTTGCATAAGTTCAGTGGGTCAGAAATCAGCAGTTCAGAAGAAGCAGGAGTGGGGAACACCTAGACTTGATGGATTTGTGAGGAGTGAGCAGGGCTGGAGGTTAGTGAGCTGTTTACTCAGGGTATACATCATGTTCTGCCTCATTTGGTGACACATCTTTGAGGTAGCCCCTTGTGAGAAGTTTGAAACCATACCATGATGGCTGGCTCAAAGCAGTGTATTACAAAAGCAGGTCTCTGTTTAAAGGAAGAAAATTCTAATTAATTCCAAAGAAACTAGTCATCGGGCATTAGGAATTTCCCACCAGAGGTGGAAAAGGGGTTGGATCATCATAGCCTTGGGAAGATGCAGACATGTTCTGGAAGTCCAGGAAGAGAGTAAGTGAAAGTATGCAAAACACTCAGACCAGGGGAAGTATGAGGTTTATACTGAAAGGTACTGGTGTTCCTAAAACAAAATATTTTTCACAGTAACCTTGCCCTATATTGCTATAAAGTACCTTGTTAATGTGCTGTTATGTTAGTGTTAGAATTTGCCAAGAAAATCTGTCTGTACGTTTCCTTGCTTAGGATCCCAGAAGGGTATATTTTCCAAGTGCCCTATTTTAGAAATGTAGTTGCAGAGACTTTGCTGATACTAGAAATGTGGCACCTGGAAATGTTTTTTGCTTCTACTGCATGCTTACACCAGCATCATATAAAGCATTCAGTAATCACTTCTGAGAACAAAATAAATACAGTTAAAAGTTACTGGAATATGTACTGCAATCTCTAATCACTGGTCTCTGTGCATTGACACATAAACTTTGGGAGCAATGTAGAGAGCAAAGGCAGAGCTGAGATGTGTCACAGAGATGGGATTTATTCAAGGAGAAGAGACTGGACAAGATTTTGAGTTAATCTTTTCATTACAACAGGCTTCTTTAAATCTCATTGTGCTTAACAAATACTGAAGTAAGATTGGATAATTTTAAATTAACTACTAATTTTGCTTTGCTTATAAGTTACGAAGAGACAGATGTAAACTTCCTAGCTGGAAAGAAAACTGTTCATGCTAGTTGACAGCTTTAATTAGATGATTAGTAGGAAATTTATAATCTTCAGTTCAAAAAAGCAGCTGCCTTTATGAGGCTTTTTGCTGATGTTTTTGAAATAAAATCTAATTTTGAAATCCTGAAATATTCTGCACCCTTGTATTTAACGTATCTGAATGTATTACGTTAATCCTCTAAAGTCTAAATATTTAGATAATGCCCCCAATGATATGCGTTAACTTTTGGTTAGCCTTGAAGTGGTCAGGCAGTTGGACTAGAAGGTCTCTGAAGGTCCCTTCCAACTGTTCTGCTCGGCTCTGTTCTGTTCTGTTCTATTCTATTCTATTCTATACTATTCTATTCTATTCTATTCTATTCTATTCTATTCTATTCTATTCTATTCTATTCTATTCTATTAGTTAGCATGAAGTACTTCAAGTCCTAAAATTCAACCCAGAAATTAGAATACATACAGAATGTTGAGCCAGTTTCAGAATCAAAACATAAATTCTATGGAGAAAATATCAGTGACAGTGCATTGGTTTTGAGCCTACAGACCTAGAAGTTGACTTTGCATTCTTGAGAGATTCTGAACTATGTAGACCAATTTGAAAATTTGCCTTCTTATAGAAAAGCATCTTTCCTGTTCCTAACCCAGTCTGTCTTTTGTTGTTTTGCACCTCAAATTTTAAGGGCTTGTAAGTACCCTAGAAAAGCAAGTCTTTGAAAACCAGAAGAGCATACTTTTGAAGGACAGAAAAATACGATTCAATCGCATAATACCAGGCGTGCAGAAATACAACAAAGCTCAAAGCGGAGATCACCAATAAAGATTAAAGAGGGCAATGACAGACATTTGACATCATGGCCAGTGTCAAATATATCAGGAAGCCTGCTTCTGATGAAACAGGGATGCTTAGACAACTGAAATTATTTTTCTCCTCAAATTATGATGTTATGAAGTGTTGACCTGAATTGGAACACTCCTCTTTGTTCTGCACTGGGATGGAAACATTGAAAATGTATTTACAACTGATCTGCAGCTCATTATACAGTGACCTCGTACAGAGACCTTTTGTTTAGCAGCGAAGACAAAGTGAGAACAGCAGCCAGAGAGTATAACTGCCTGTTTCGTTTATCTGTGCATGAAAGGCTTTTGAGTCTCCTTTGGCTGCAGCCACGACAGAGCAGCAGTTGAAGCTGCGTAGAGTTCCATGGATGAGAGTGAAGATCCCACACACAAGTCTGCTGGGCTCAGACATGCTATGCTCAGCTTATTCCAGAGGTCATGCTGATAAAAAACTACTCATGAATTCTTTATTTCATAGTGTAATACTCCTTTGCTGTTGTCCTCTTTTCCCCTCTTTCTTCCCCCATCCCAATTTTTTGGTATTGGCTACTGGGAAGTGTGGGGGAGAGAAGCTGTAGTGAGTGTTTATATAATGCCTGGCTTGTATTCACAAACACAGGAACATTTCCTGAAATGTAAGTTCTTTTCAATGTCTTACTGCATAATGGATAGTAGGCATCCCTTTTGTTCTTTTTCCAAGTGGTTACTGTTCAGGAAAGTGAAAATTGTTATTAACAGATGCTAAATGCATTAATTCACATTTTTGTACTGTAGACTTCTTCCCATGGCTCCCAACCTCAAGCTTCCCCAACCCTTAAGTGACATTTGGGTTGTCAGGATTATTGGCATCCTCCACCTTGGGCAACAGCAAATTATTTTGCCTTTGCAGTTATTAATGATCTTGTAATGAATAAAAAAATAAAAGAATGTATCCCTGGAATGCATTTCCAGAAATAATTCCTTTCTGCTGAATAGTTTCCTTTTAGCTGAGTATTTCCCCTTTCAGCAGAACTCATTGCATTCTCCTATTTCCATAGTGAGCTAGTGTTTTCTGGCTCTTACAGTTCTTAGGTAAGTCATATCCCACATCATTTTTAATTTACCATCACTCCAAATGTCTTACTGATCCCAGACAAATTATATTTGCCACCTTTACCTTTACATTTTGTTCTTTAGAAATGATGGTTTTCTCATTGGAAGACAAAAACTGAGTTAATGTCATATGGCCTAAAATCAATTTAGGTGTAAATTAGTGTTAGTTAAACTAGACACTTGAACATGTTTCATGGTGAACAGGATGTTCATTGCAGCCTCTCTCCAGTTACCTGCCCCTGAAAGCTGAACAAAAATGCTTGCTTTGAGTTAGAACTCCTATCTCTTTGATACTGATATAAATTTAGCTCTCCTGTGTCCATTTTTATGTCTCTGCTGTGTTCTGCTTCCTTAAATTTCCCTAACTGAAGTTTGCGTGGAGCTGAATTTGCTACTTGTAGGGAAAAAAAAGTCATTTGCTACTGAAAATCAGGCATTTCTGGCACAGGAATATTTCCATCTTTTTCTTGAAGAAATGTGTTCCAGACAGTAGTTTTAAGAATTAATCAAGTTTTATTTTTTTTTTGTTGAATTCTTTGTAACAAGACTTATTTTTGCTTATCTGAAGTTACTGGGATTATAGCTTGTATATATAGATCTATTGTTAAATGTTTTTTTTAATGACACTATTGTCCTAACTGCTAAGAGGAAATAAGCCAGGTGACTACTCCTGGCACTTTGACCTTCATGATGCAGAAATGTCACAAATCACCTAGAGGTGTAACACATACCTCTGGAAAGGAAATTCACTGCCTACACTTTTATTCAGCAGTTATGACAAGGCTGAGTACAACTAAGAAGTTGTTTCCCATGACTGAGTTTTCTTGTCTTTTTCGCAACATCTGACATCCATTTAAATAAATAAGCCAATTTCCTATGTCATTTATGCAGAAATTGCAGCAAGAAATACAACCTTTTGCGGAATTTTCTTCTGACTTCTTAGAAACTAACTGTAGTAAAAGTTGGGTCTTATTAAATGAGACAATCTCTTCTTCATTTCTGCCACTAGTGCTGTTGCAAGTATACTTCAAGAGAAATTCTTGTGAGCTTTAACAAACTGTTTTATGATCTCAAGATTTATGAAAGAAGGAGAGCATTGTCCTGATCTATGAATGCCTGTCTGTTCTCAGAAAAGGCAGAGCTGAGTACCAATGAATGCAAGCTTCCCTTTCTGAAGATGTTACCTCCAACAATGTCTGTGCTCTTGTGCTCTGGGAAGTCAAAATCTCATAGTAATAAGTAGACATTCCTTTCCATATCCATGTAGCTCTGAGTCTCTCTTTTGGATTCCCAAACAGAGGCAATATAAATTTATCTTTTAAGTTTGCACCCTAGATTAATAATTGAGCTAGAAGCACTAGTGAATTTATTTTAATTTAACACACTATAAAATAGTTAATTGTCATAGTCTTTCTGTTAAAAATGGCATGATATTTTTAAAATAATAGCATCTCTTTGAAGTATGTTGCTAAACACCAGCTTTCTGTTATTAAAATCTACCATCGATTTTTCTTTGCTAAATAATGTGTGACATCTGTTTACTTGGGCTAAAATTTATAAAACATTAAAGAGATGAAATAAAACTCAAAGCATTTATTAAAAATAAGCTTGAAGTTTTGATGAGTGCTTACTATAAAAACTATGGATATTCTGCCTTTTTCTGATCTTCTGCAATGAACAAGGACACCTACCGCTAGAAAAGGTTGCTCAGAGCCCCATCCAGCCTGACTTTGAATGTCTCCAGGGATGGGGCTTCCACCACATCTCTGGGCAGCCTGTTCCAGAGCTTCACATTAAGTGATGCATTAATTCTATTTATGAAGTAGCTCCACATCAGTGACTGCTTCCAGATTCACTGGACTCAGAACCTTCTATTCTAAATTTGTGCCAGCTTGAAGAGTTAAGTTTTCATTTCAATGATTGCACTCTGGGTGGGTTGTCCACGACCAGCACCTGAGCTAAGCCTTGTTCAACGCGGGTCAGCTCTGCAGATTGTGCCCCTGCCCTGTCACTCCTTGAGAGAGCAAAATGGCAGAACGAGAAGTCCTTCACTCTGTATAAGTGCCGACCACCAACAGCCAAAACACTGGTGTGATAGTGGCACCCTTTTGGACACTACCCAAAATGCAGCACCACATGGCTGCTATGAAGAAAGTAGTCTCGTCCTGCTCAGACCAAGCAGACTCTTAAGAAGACCATGGACCTCAGGGACGCTGGCTCAAGCTACGTCAGTAGTACAGCACAGGTACGGTTGCTCTCAGAGCTACAGACTCCCATCCCAAGTACCTACACGTCAGAAAAGTAAGCAGCTTTCTTGCCACTTTTTTAAGCAAAACTTGGTGCAGTTGTAACCTCCATGTGGCAGAATGCTGGCTGGCAGAAAACAACAGTAGATGGCAATTATGTGCCTGTTGATAGAAAACAAGGTGTGGTTTTCAACCAAGAACCCTTACCAATGTCTTCTTCCTTCCTAATTGCATCTAACAACCTTTGAGTAAACTACCAAGGCCACTAGCACAAGAATTTACTTCTTGTAACCATATTGAAAATAAATTAGATTGAGAACAGTTTCATAGTTCATACAACCAGCCCTCTACTTTTGTCAAGCTGTGTATGTATTCACATTTATGAGGAAGGAATAACTGGGAATGAATAAATAAGATGCTTTCTTTCACAATTTCCCCAGTAGTAGGAGATATTCAACTTGCGAGAAGCAAGTCTAAAAATGTTCCGTCCTGATCTGCCTGTCATGCAGAGGCCTCTCCTCTCAAAGGCAAACTATATTGCTCCCCTGTGGTGAAATGTTCTCCATCTTTGTAAACCAGAAATAAATATCTGGAATAAAAGTGTCATCAATTTAAAGTTACGTACATATGCCACATTATATATAGATGGATATATACATCCATTGAGGCAAATGATAAAAGGACCTAGAATTCCACCAAAACCATTGATGAGGTTTCTCCAGCAGGTGCAGCGGCCTGCTGCTGCTGTGTTGTGATGGGAGATGAAAGTACCAGTATCAGCTTTCTAGATGACTGTGAGCTCTTCACACTTTTGACCTCCTTTTTCCTCACTCACAAAAATGAGCACTGTGTGCAGAGCTCAATTTAGTAGTAAAATATGACAAGCACATAGCTTTGGAAGAGAAGAACTTGTGGTTCCTGGCCATGTGCTTAATCATTTCAAAACAACTTTGAGGTGGCTAATTGAAATACAGTAAAAGAATTTGAACAATGTGCCTTCCCAAACTGGAAGCAATATTGGCTAATGGAAAGTCATTAGACCAGCAAGTCTCTCAAACCATTGTGAAAGTCATTTATCTTCCCTTGGCCACAGTTTCCCTAGCAGAAAAATGGGGAAAAAACTCTTGCCATTTTTGTGATCAAGAAATTAAACGAAAGTCTGTTCAAATAGTATGTATTGTGCTTGGAATAAGGCTTTTTGACATCTTACAATAAAGTGGATAACAATGATCTTAGATTCCAACATGGACAAGCTTAACTTTCAATACATTAACAGTGAAGTGTTTTATGCGTCCTTATTTTTGCTAGTGAACTTTATGTGCCAGCAGCATTTTGATTATAAAAGAAAATGGGAATTTTAAAAACAGCTGTAGAGTATTGATTGAAGGCTTTACAGTGAAGTATAAAACTGCTTGAATTGACAGTTAAATGAACTCTATATATTGCTAGTGGTGAGCATGCACCATGAACACGCATGGGAAAGGAAAGCATTAAACAAACCAGTTCCAAAGTTTCATACCAATCATGTCAAGAGGGTAGTTTTGTGAGCTATTAGTTTGTGATGGTTTTATTTCATGTCTTATATGTTTATTTAGAAGAAACTGTTTAAGAGGATGGAGAAATGCAGTGCTTCCACGGCCCACAAAATAGAGCTCCTATTTAGTTCTGGGAGAAGTTCAGCCATGCAGCATCCAGCATGCAATCAGAAACTTAAATCAGTGAAAGATGCTGGGAAAAGAGCACCATGAGTGCGGGAGATGTCACAAATGTGCTGGGAATAGAGTGCAGGAGGCAGAAGCGTGTGTGGGGGAGCAGCCTCAACAGGCAGCCAGAGTGAAGAATGAGTCCGAAGCAGGTGCTTTGTGAAACAAAGATCAATAGTGTGTTTTCCAGTGTCTTGTCCCTCTCTTCTTAACTCTGCTCTGCCTGTGCTGCAATGTGAGAGGGCATCTGCCTACTGCTAAGAAGAATATGCAGCCAAACTGGAGAGGAGGTTCGCTGGGGGACAGAGTGAGCAGAGAGATAATGGGCTAGTAACAGTTCTGCTTACTTACCATAGAGAGATGTTTCCTACACAGGTAGAAAGTGTGGTTTAGAGAGCCCTGAGGGCAAATGGCACGCTGTATTCATACAGGCCGCACACAGGTATCAAGCATACAAACGCACACAAGTACTGGCAAAAACAAGTCCATCGCGCAGGCTGTCTCCCAGCAAACATCTTAAAAACCTCTACTGTACTCACAGTGCCAGAGGATGCCTTTAATGCTTTTCTACTTTTATTCAGGCAACACAGGGGATGTCAAGAAACACAGGATGTAAAAGAGAAAGAGATTCAACAAAAGTGAAAAGACAAACTTCACATTACAGGCAAACACAGCACAAGCTCACTGCATATTCAAAATGTTCATGGGACAAATAGGATTCCAGGCATTTCAAGATGAGGGATTTATATCTTTGCTGATTTCGGTCTTCCCATGCAGATGTAATAATGTGTAATCATTAACTCTGTCCTGGAAACCTTAAAGTAGGTATGCCTTTGTCTGTGTTTGTATGTGTACGTGCACGCTTTAACTAGCAAACAAAAGGAAGCTGAACAGCCTCCTATCAGCTGCCTATGAGGCAAATAAGTGGTGAGAAGGAAAGTCCCACATTTCAAGGTTTTATGTGGGAGCCCGGTCACTTTTATTCATTAACTGAGTTTTTCTTTTTGGCTCTTGTGACCCAGCACTTTACCAGGACTGCCTGAAATAACAGATGCAAGAAAGCATTAATCTGTATTGCTCTTCTCTTGAAACCTTGAAGTCAGTAACTGGGTAGAAAGGGAACCATTCCTTCTGCTTCTTCTGCACATATCTGCCTTTCTCATGTGCAATCCCTCTGCCCTCTTGTATGTTTGAACCTGTGGCCTTGTGTTCCATAGTCAGCCAGTATAGAAAACTGCTGAGAGCTTTGTAATCATCTTTTTCTTTTCCAGAACACCCTTTCTGAGAGTCTGCAGCCATTTCTGTCTTATGTGGGATTTCATGTCGGAAGCAGAGAGCCCTTTCCAACCCAGAGCAGGCTGCAGCCTCACCGGAGAGAGACCAGGTCTCAGAGTGCTCGACACAGGGCCTTCCACCTGAGTTTCCTTCCCACCTTCCTTGTGAATGCTTCAGCCATGACCTACTGGTACTTCAAGGTGAGGATGTTGCAGTTACTCATCAGGGGATGTTTGCAACGCCAGGCCTTTAATCTTATTTCCACACCTCAGTTTAATGCCAGAACTTCTGAGGAAGAGGTCTTGCACTATTTCTCCCCTTTTTCATTACTTAATTTAAATCAGATCTATCTTATTCTTTGAACAAAAAATTCGCTGTTGAGATTTTGCTTAAGCAAGCAATTTAAGGGCGCTGTCCTTTCATTGCAACGAATCATTGCTGCTGGTGCCGCAGAAACAACCCAGGACTATGGGGCAAGGTGGTCACTAAGTGAGGGCCCATTGCCAGGCCTATGTGGCCCTGCTGAGCTGGGGTTAATGAAGTTTCTCCCCAGAGGCTATGGAGCCCTCTGATGGCTGAAAGATTTTAAGCTCGATGAAGAGGAATTCGTTATAAAGCCTTAACTATTTGGGAAGTGTTCGAATTCTGGAAGAATCCACAGGTCAGAGCATTGTCCACAGACAAAAGACAGGAAACACTGCAACTGGGATAGCTGCTTGCAGTAAGCAAATAGAAAACCACTTCTGTTCAAGCTAAAGCATCAAAAAGTTGAACAATGCAAAACTTGTAACTGGTTCACAGCTACCCTGTGGATATCAAAGGCCAGGCTTCTGCATCTCCTGCCCCTGCTCTCAGTACAGGAAGAATTACTCTTGCAAGTCTACTGTCTATGTAAGTAAGGTTGTGCTTTTGTTCAGTTCATGTACATTTTAAAAAGGAAATGAAAGAATTTTGAAACTGAAATTCCTGAAAGAGGTGTGATTTTTAGAGTGACAGAGGAGATCTGAGTTTAGATAGAATCAATATTAAATGTTTCAGTTAACACTGATGTATTCAAATTTTGCTAGTCACTTTAACACACGTGACTCATAACCCAATTATGAGTACTTAATGTCTTTGCAAAACCTGCTTAACTATTGTCAGTAAAGAAACAGTGTTGGAGAGAATAGACTATACAAGAAAGTGTTGCTAGCATGCTGGAGTAATTCACACCAATGCAGTGTTTTGTACATGTGCAACCAGTCACAGGGTCTTAGTCCAGCAGCTTGCAACTCCCAGTCCAGCCCATTGCAGTGAGCAGATTTCCGCTCAATCCGTAGTACCGGCAAAGTGACAGCTCTCCCTGGCCGCTCAGGTGAACAGGGACCTCCAAGTCTGACAATGGCTGGCTGTTCCCTGCCACCTGAAGGAAAAGAGGAAAACATGCAGACAATTCATTTTCTGTGAAGTTCTTGATGTCTGTTTTCTTTCTGAGTATGACTAATGCCCCGAATAGTACATAAGGCGCTACCCCATTATTTGGTTTCCTTTAGCTTATTGTACTCTCTGACTGAATCCGAAAGAGTTTTTTCTTGAATGGAAGCCATGTAACACTTAACTAAAGGTTAGCATGGGACACGTGTAGGGGTGGATACACTGCCAGTAGAACTAGGTGTTCCTTTTCAACTAGTAAGGGCTGCTGTTAGCCTTTTTGTTTGCAGTGATCCATTGCAGGTAATGGCGGAGCTAGTTCTTCCACCTGACTCTTCCCCTGCTGAGCTGGATTGTGGGAAGGACTGAAAGAGGAACTAAATCATAATGTAATGGGTCTCCACAGTAGTGCCCGCATAATTTTGGGTAAATAAAATCTTTTGGGGTAAAGAAAAGCTTTCTATAGGTCTCAACTCATCTTTAACTGACTATATGATTGTTTCCATGACATAATGACTTTCAGCTACTGCTCCCCTGGCCTGAATCCAAGCTGATGATCTGTATCTATTTCTAGCTCTTAGCTATAAAAGTTTGGGTTTTGTTATCAATCTTTTCTACAATGGCACACTCAAGGACTTGCATATGAAAAGTTCTAGACATCCCGCCCAATTCTAAATAATTCCAAGGGATATTTGTCCTGTTTTCATTGTTGTTATTTTCCCTTGCTTTGTCTTCTATACATACTGATGAGAAATTGTTTGAGAAATAAGAGTCTTCCTGACTGCTTAATAACATAAGTGCAAAACTTTCTTTGGGCTTCAGAAACATCATTCAGTTTCCTGGCTCCCTGCCATCTGACTCTACCAGGCTATACTGAAGTCTGTGTGAGGTTCATCAGGTCCTGGACTTGCTGCTTGAGCTCTTGCAATATGGAAACAAAATTCCAGAGTTTCTCCAAAGCCACAGAGGATCTACTCACTGTAAATACTTGGTGCAGGACACTTGAAGTTGTTACAGTTAATCAGGGATTCTAAGTAGTAGGAGAGGATCCCTTGCTAGAGATTGTCAGAAAGTAGATGTAGCATGAAGGATAAAGCAAAGTTTGGCAAAATAAAAAATATTAAATTTTTTGATTCTTTACCAATGACAAAATGGTGCAATGCATTTTGGAGGTTGTGTGATTGTCTTAGTTTCTAACAGAAGTTACTTCTCTCACAGTGTCTGGTATGAAGTTGTTTTGTTTTCAGAAGAGAAACAAAACTGATAACACCTGGCAGTGTTGAACACAGCCAAGGATATGTTTTGTTGCTCAGTGAAGCAGTTAGAAGGCATAAGGAGCCGGGAACTGGGAGGGGACAGGCCCAGGGCAACTGACCCAAACTGACCAAAGGGATATTCCATACCATATGACATCATGTAATATAAGGAAGGGAAGTGAGCTGGGAGGGCCCGTTTGCTTGGGGATTGGCTGAGCATTGGTCGCGGTCGGTGAGCGATTGCTTTGTACAATTGCTTGTTTTGTATATAATTATCATTACTGTTATTGTACTCTATTTTCCTCTTTCTGTTAGTAAATAGTTTTTATCTCAACCCACGAGTTCTACCTTATTTCTCGATTCTCTCCCCCATCCCAGCTGGGAGGAGGGAGGGGGTGAGCGAATGGCTGTGTGGGGTTTCCAGGCCTGCCTGCTGAAACCAGAACAGTGATTCAGGACCAAATTAGACAAACACTTTGAAAACAAAGTCAGCCATGAGAGGAAGTGTAAGATACTCTTCATAGGAAGGGTCGTGGGGTGGAAGCTTGCAGAATTCACTCAGAAGCAACAAGAAGAGATAGGCGATGGATGCCAGAAAACAGCACTGCTCACAGTTCAGGTAAGAGTCTCCTTCAAAAAAATGTTGGCCAAGTATTTGTTTTAAATACCATGTTTTTGAAGTTCTGAAATTTTTAGGTTGTTTCCTCAAAGTATGTTGCCTAGTACACCCGAAAGTGTGCTGTTAGAAACATATGGAATATTTGCAATAAGAAGTAACACTTTTCAACAATTTTCACACTTCATTTCTAGCACATAAAGAGCCTATGTTGCCAAAAACATTGTTTTGTTTTGTGAATGTTTTAAAAAGGATCTTTGCTAATGGAAAAATATCTACTTTCCAGGAAAACTGAATTTCATCTGAACAGAAAGTACTGCTGAAATTAGGAAGGTTGGGATAGCAAGAGAGCTTTAAATGAGACAAGTAGCACAAGCTTCTTGTGATCTCTGCAGGCACAATCACAAACTTCCATTCCTTAGCGAATAAGCGCAAAACAAATTATCCACAATGAAACGCAATGTTTCCACAATTGAGAAACAACTTAACTTGCAGAATTGCTGCAACAGATTAGACTCAAGTCCACCTAACCCTGCAGAGTCTTGAAAAGCATCTGGTGTGATTTTGTTGAGGATGGGGAGGCTATTCTACCATACATGACCCAGTCTCAATGGGCAATATCTGAGATATCTGTATCTCAAAACTGCAAGTTCCACAGCTTGCAGGTATGGAGGAAGTTATTACTTTTTTCATTAGAATTAAATCTGTGCGTCATAGATTTGTTGGATGTTCCTGTTACTAATTTCATTAGATTTAGGCCTTTTTGATACAGTAATTAATTCCTGGACCTCTGTGACTTCTTTCCCATTCCTCCATCCTCTCTCAGTCAGACCTTTCCAAACTGAAGAATTATTCTTACTTACCTTTTACCTTTACGTATGATAACTGTTTCACACCTGTCCTCATTCCTGCTACCTTTCTCTGTTTTTCAGTTATTCTATGATAGCTGTTATGAGACAGCGATACTGAAACCATCCAAAAACATCAAATGATTTCCATAACATAACCTTTGTTAGGTGTTCTGGATGATGATCAGAGAGCTGAACTTGAGATATTAATTCCTAATTAAATTTTCAAGCAGTCATCACAAATAAATGTGCAGCTCAAAAAGTGTCCCATGTTCCACCAATGACTGGCTGATAGTTAATCATTAACACGAGTAAACCATCGTAACTGTTAACAGGCAACAATAAGGAATACTTCCAGTCCTAAGTAGCACAAACATTGACAGTTTGCCCCTAAATGTCTGCAGCTGTATAACTGCAAATTACAGCTTTCGTGAGATTTCCAGGTGAGAATAGTTTTATCATGCACAAAAATATGACTTTGGAGGACCTGAAATTGCAAAAACAGTGTGGTAAGCAATTTATGGAAAATTCTTCAACATTTTTGCCAGTTATAATTGTCAAAGTTTTACTGCACGTGCCAGTCTATCATAAACAAGATTTTGCTAGTATATTTATATCAGACTCTCTCTGTTTCTTGAAAGATGATCTTGCTAGCAAAAGAGTGTTACAAGCAAGAATTCACAGCCCTGTCAGTTTAAAAGCCAAGAACAGGTCAGTAAATATAGACGTAATTTCAAGGTTCACTGAAAATGGAAACTAAAATTCTATCAATTTTTTCCTGAATGGGATAGGCAAAGCTGACAGGACTAATTGCGTACATGCAGTTCCTTCTCTTTTTCTTCTCTCTTGGAAGCCAATGAGTGATGATCTTTGGTCTTAAGTAACAAATTTAACGATTTAAGTCAACGATTTAAGTCAAAACCTCATGCATCGTAACAAATGTCCATTTCTAGTGGAGGCCAATCACGAATAATTTCATTTTTAGATGAGCCATGAGAGAGGACCTACCCCTAAAATAAGTTATAAAGTGAATGTCTTCCACAAATAATGTAGGAATAAAACAACTGTAACTGGATCTGGAGATAACTTCGTGCTCACCTGAATCATATGTACAAAATATTTTTCCACACAATTTTAGTCCATTTAAAATAGTAGCATATATGAAGTTATCTCTCTTTTTTTTTAAAAAAAAAAATTGTCTTTATTATTATTATTTGTTAAAAGATTCGTTTTATCAACATCAGTGGCGATTGAGACATCAACAGTTCCACAACACCTCTGAAGGCTATGAAAAGACTGAACAATACTTTCACAACAGATTATGGTAAAGATGAAGCAGAAAATGCAAGGAAAAGCTAATGTTATCTTTAACATAATCCATTAAAGAAGAAATACCACCTGCCAGCATTCTTCCTATTCCATCCTACCCCAACACACATATCCCTTATCCCAAAATAGTAGTTGTGACATCATGTAACTTGAAACCTATACTTTGATGCAGTTTAGTGTAGTGTAAATTACAGCCTGCTGCACAAATAATTTGTGCTGAAATGCTTATCAACTCTCTGACATAGCTGCTTCCATTTATAGCTTATAAATTTTTTTTACTGGTCTGTTCACATCTGATAATGTGGCTTCAGAACAGGTGGTGAAAATGTTAGGCAGTTATGAGAGCTTCTGTCTGTGTGTGTGTTCTCTTGGTTTTCAAGGCCACTGACCACACATGAAGGCATTGTAAAAGTCTCAAATTTAGGTTATCAGCCTCAGTTGTTTTGTATTGCCCTAGATGCAGCTGGAGACTTTCTGGACTGCAAACAGCTTTATCGAATGGTTAGAAGTTCAAAATTATCAATACAAATTTAGAAACAAAATTTACTTGGAGTAAATCACAAAATATTTTTAAATTCTAGATGTGTAAGTACTGTGGCATTCCATATCTGTACAACATTCTAGCATAACACTGTTGTATTAGTAAGGCTGGGAGAGTGGTATGTTGGCCAAGGCAAGAGTGGTTATTTTTGTCTCTTGTACCACTCCACCTTTAAAGATTTAGTAGCAAACCTTGCTGGAATAAGTTGCCTGTCCAGACATAAATTAGAATCAAGCTGATGTTATATTCTCTCAGTTTAGGAGAGGAATGGTTGTTTCATTTACTTTGCAGGGAGGGATAAAACTCTTTCACAGTTTTATCATAGAAACATCCTCTAGGAGATTCTTTGCAAATTATTACTCAATTAGAAATATCTGCCTTTGGAGGCAGAAAACTGTGTAATTTTGGATGAAAACTCCTTTATTCCAAGAAATAGTCACATTTTTTTCAGTAACAGAAGAATGAAGTGGTATGATTCGTAATCTCTGATCAAGAGAGGGTCAAATTAATGGTAAATTACTGTAAATGATTAGTCTCCAGTATAAAGCTCTTTAGCTAGAGAAAAGACCAATAGCTTTTGTAATTTAAATTGCTTTCAATTCTTCATGCCATTATTGCTATTAGTCTTACAGCCGCAATAGGGATGTACATCTTAGATTTCAACAACCATTAAAATAATATTTTTAACAGAAAGTGAGAAGGAAGAAGTAATAGAGAGGATATTGTACAAGTGGTGAAATCTTGCACTATTCCTTCTATCCTTGCATTCCCTCCCAACACATCTGTATCTGCACAGGTCCGCTTCCCATTTAGTGTGCATTCATAACTCTAGAAAAAGACCATATGCTCCAGTTCAGGGTTTTAAATACAGTGGGCTCTCTTCCGTATACATAGCCTGCTCTTTTAAGAGGAATTTAACAACAGATCCATGCAGTTTATTTTATCAAAATATTTCCTGTACATGTTTCCAGCCTGATTGACTGAGTTGGAAAATGGTTAGCAGATCTGTACACAAAAAGTGCATGAACCATAATCATATTGAAAAAAAGCTTGTGTTAAACTACAGAATTCATTTGGGACCCTGTAAAGTGTAATATATCCTGAGCTCATTGTACTCCTGTCCTTAAGGACAAATTCAGCTTTTTGCATTTTCCTTTCTTGCTGTTTTGGTTGCAAGAAATAGTCCTGAGAGTTAGTCAGTTAGTCAGTCAGTCAGTGACAATAAAATTTTTTTTGTTTTTATTGGGAATCTCTAAAATTCCAAGCAAGATAACAGCTACTCAAGCTTTGACTAAAATTATGGTAAATATCAGTTTTCAGCTGATTGAGCATGAAATCATTTTTAAAAAGCTACCTCTTTTCTGCAGGCTCATTTCTGGTTATATCTGTCTATCACTGTTTACTTGATGTGTTCTATCTATATGAGTTCACAAAAATGAATTTGTCCAAATAAAGACAGAAGGTTTGAAGTAATTATTGTTGAATGCTTGACAAGAATTTTTTCAATTTATACTGTTCTAACATGAATAAGCATGAGTATATATTAGAGTTTTGATTTACCCTCTCTAGAAAAAAAATAGAAAAAAAATTAGAAAAAACCCACAATGTTTCATTTTGATATTATTACTGACACAAAATGTGTTACGTGTTGTCTCATATCCATGTTAAAAATTGTCTATTGAAAATATTTTAAGACTGCAAAATCACATATCCAGAAATTAGTGCCAGACTTAAAATTGTCTGTCAACTCTAACTTGAATTTGTTTGGGAATATTTTGAGAGAGTTTTTAAGAAAATTATCACTTATTTTTCCACTAGACATCCAACTTTGGCAATGCACACAACAGATACTGTTCAGTGAATGCAACACCTGGTGAAAATTTCAGAAGTCCCTCAGCACTTAATGCTAACAAAACCTCTTTTCATTTCAACTCTCCAGTATTTACATACTGGAAAGGCTTTTTGTTGTTATTGAAGCTTTTCTTAAGAAAGTTCAGTCTTCAGTTAACACTAGAATGAGAACTATATTGTTCTCAAATAGTTTGTTTGTCAACATCCTAAAATGACCAAAAATAAAGAGTTATAATAGAAAATGTTGGGCTATTTGCACAGCTTAGCACAGCAGCAATTATGTATTCTTAAAGGATTAAATTTAAGAACAAGGATGCAATTTAAGACAACTATTACAGTGGGCTATGGTGGCTTTTCAGTGCAGGGCGTAGCTGCAGAGTGTGAAGTACTTCTATTCCCATCACGGTTCATGAGAACTTTCCCATGTGCAGGAATCTTGAGAAAAACTGTAGGCAGACGCATATGGCCCAACCTGAGCCTTTTTCTCCCTGCTGCTGGGGACTGTGTAGGCTGAAAGCTCCAGACACGTGAAGAAAATAGGGACGTGGAAAATAGAGATTTTCAAATGCTTGATCTTAAATTTGTGTGTCTATCTAATGGTTTCTGTGAGATAGGACTGATGTGATCGTGCCACTGAACTCATCAGTGACTTTCCTCACAACCTTTTTGTCTCTACTTTTCTGCTTACCTTGATATCCCATTCTGGAAAAGCTGAAATATAAGCCAGTACTCGACATGTGCTTCTGCGTGTGCTATGATTTCATTTTTCAAGCTTTCACTGTTGTTGTGCAACAGAACCTGTCAAGTCAATGGAAGAAGTTGTATCTGGCTTCTTAATATAAAATACAGAAATCTGTGGAGGCATGTTAACCAACGTTGAAGTTCACCCAAGTAAGATGGTAATGCATCTAAATGCAAAAAGAAAAAAAAGATGGAAGAGAGCATTTCCAGCAAAATCACCATGTTATCCTGACATGAGAAGAAAAAATTTATTTGTAATCTTTTGCTTGCTTTTTACCTTTCAAGTATCGGGAATATATTTGGGCTGCATTTTCAAGCTTTCTTTGAAATTATGGGGGAGAATGTTTATAAATCAAGCAGGAGAGTGTCATATATTTGCAAGCTATTAGTATAAGACTATCTGCAAGCAATTAATATCAGACTGCTGTTCTGAACCTTGTAGAGCAAATAAAATGTTGTTTCACTTTCAACCCTCAAAGATAGTATATCTTGTGATTGCACAATTGTACAAAAATCGATGTACAGACAGTGTCAGTATCAAATGCAAAGATGTGTGCTGGGGCCTGCAAAGGTCTAAAAGAATTTATTTTAAAAGGTTGCCTAACTCAAATGACACTGCTGTTATTTTACATGACAACCTTATTGTTTTGTAGTTCAGACGCCAAAGAAGTTTGTATGAAAAATTGCTTCAAAACCTATGTGTGTGTGTAATTAGGCACTAAAAACTGGTGGAACGTGTGGAAAACAGATAAACTGAGGTGCATTTGATATGCAACAGATTGTACATTTACGAGTGAGGGCATTATAGGTTTAACCTTCCTAAATAAAGATTCAGTTTTGAAAAACAAATAAATTCCTACAGTAGAAAATCCAAGCTCTGTTTTTCCTTTTTCCATCTACAAGAACTCATTCATGGGACAAGTATTAGGGTTTTTGATATACAGACATAGTGTATAGCCAGGTTTGTCCCTAAAAGCTGTATAGGTTCCTACCAGTAGAAAATGACAGCACGGAACTGATTTCTATGAAGACTTCGGCTTGAATCAGAAGGTCTGTATAAAAATGTTTGTGGTACTCAGAAAATCACAGTGAGGTGTATCAGGAAAGTGGGGGATTATTCTTTTTAGCTTTTTTTTCTTTTTTGCACCAGTTTTATCATCTGCTTTAGAACTTTAGCTTGTGAAATAGAGCCCAGCCATAGTTTACATAACTGTATAAATGATGCCAGCTGTAGAAGCATTTTCACAACATTGACAGCAGTGGATAAAAATACATAAAAACTCAATTGCTCAAACATTGCCTTTTAAGTACAGTAAATCAATGAGCCTAAGTTCTGTGAAACACCAAGCAGAAACATGAATGTTTATAAAACATGGCCATCCCAAGCAGATGGACTAAGCGCTGCTTGCAGTTTGCAAAAATTTCCCCAATGGCCACTGTTCTGGATCCCTGTACATTTAAGCTACAAACTGGAGATACCATGACCCAAGTCTGTAGAACTGCTAACCAACCACAATTTCACGTGAGGTTGGTGGGAACATCAAGAGTTTGTTGTTTTTGAAAACCAAGATCAAATGTTACACACTCATTGCCCAGAAATATGTATCTGGTTAATTCAATTTCCCTTTGCCTTTTTGTGTTAAAATTTTCATTGATAATCAGGTTTGTTAAACTTTATTTCCTTTCTATTAGTATCATGGATAAAAAGAGATAATTCCTACCGGAAGTCGAACTGCTTGCGTGCTGACTGGAGGCAATGACTGGAAAACATTTGTAACTTCAGTCACTCCTAGGTAGTTTCATATCATGTACAGTTTTTAAAAATTAGATGAAAAATGTATTTTTTCTCTGTCCGTAGTTTCTTTCCTCCACTTGTAGTCACCTGGATTGTAACACATAACACAGGTTATTTCAGGAAATTAAAGAAGGGACCGTATGTCCAGCTAGCTGGCAGTTTTTTCTGCTGTAGTGCTTTCTTACAGCCCTGGAACTGAGTTTGCCAGTACAGACATTATTTATACTGCTGTCCATTGAAAGATTTTGGAGTCAATTAGCACGTTAAAAATAGATCTTTTTCTTTTTATACATGTGAGGAAATTTATACATGATCCAACCTCAAAACACACAGTTTGATTTTGATAAGGAGCTTGGGACTCAAACTTGTAAGAGCTGAGAACACAAATATTACAACAAGACAGGCAAACATAAAATCAGGGCTGCAACTCCTCCAACTCTTCCACATCAAAGAATTGATGTGGAGCAACAGAATTGAATTTTCAAGCAGGTATACATGCAAATAAGTATCTGACACCCATTTTGCAACTAATTCCTTTAGCCTTAGCAGAGTCTTCTCACATATTGTTCTAACAGATGGATAAAATTCAACAAAATTCTTGCAGGTCTTTAAATCTTTAATATTTTTTTTTTTCCCTCCGAAAAGCAGAGAAAGTTTTAAATCATAAGCAGAACTCAACAACTACACTTCAACTAAGTACCTATCATCACCTGTTTTGTGAAATAGGCTAAGTATTTGTGTCCCAATTAGCCATCCTAATTACATAAAACTGAATTTCTCAAATAATTTCATCTTATTGATACCGCTGATAGTCACAAATGAGATGCAGTGATAGAATGCAATGTATTTTGATGAGAGGGGAATTTCAGACTTATTGTCTATAGTTTTATGAATTAATGTCTATATTATGTTAGCTTTTCTCCCTATTCTCTGCCTTACCTCAGCCGTACATTCTTGGCCATCTAAATCCTCATCAGAAGAATGAGTGGACCAGATATTTTTTCCAACAGATGACATTTTTATTTTTATGAATTTATAGGTGTTTTCAGCTTACCCTGTTAATAAATTGAATTATGGAGTTCTTTTTAAATGCTTTGTCATGGCAAAAGATTACACATACAGACTGAGGGAGACTTTCTTTCTCTATTCTCCTAACATTCTATCATGCTTCATACATGCATAAAATTTAGCTTGTGGCTTTTTTCCATTTTGAAGCATATAGTTTACAACTTTATTGGAACAGAGCAGAATTGCTAAGAGTTTCAAATAAAGAGACTGTACAGGAGACTGTTCCTTATGAGCGGAAACATGCCAGGTGAGTTGTGCTCAGTGATCTGCTTTATACTTCAATGTACTGGTAGATTTCAAGATGGAAAAAAAAAGGACTGTTTTGCTCAGTTAGTCACTTAGTCTCACACTACAGACATTACAGGCCAGAGCACTTATTTTTTCCCACATTTTGTTAAGAAGACTTATGGAAAGCCTATAGATTTTATTGGAAGTCAATTTCACCTAAAATACGAGATGTTATCAATAGCAGTTTTGATCCACTACGTTGAACTTGAATTTTGAGACTATGAAAAAGTGCAAAGACTGAGAGGTTTCCATTAGGGAATCATAAGATACCAAACTATCCACAGTTTAATTCTAATAGTGTAGAGAGTCACTGGACAGTGAGTTTTTATCACTCACTGTACAAAGAATTGGCAGATTCCATCTAACCTCAAAGAAAAGTTACAAAAAACTCCAACAGCAACTTCACCAAGTTTTAGTAGAGCAGCTATCAGATGTCTGGGAAAATAAGTTGTTAGTTTTAAATAATCTACATAAAAAACAGAATTGAAGTAAAGAAGTCCTTTGGTTGGATAGTTTAACTTGGCTTACTGTTTGCCCCAGTGACAAGCAAGATTTCATCCTACAAGATATACAGTTTCTCACCCTCTTTATTTGTGTGAAATTTATGTGAATAAAAAAATCTTCATTTTTTGGGAGATGTCTTTTTCACCTAGTTTTTATGTTTTGGAACTAGAGATTTTAGAGGAAACAGAGTGCTGTAAGTCAGTAATGCACATCAAGCAAGTCTCATTAGGTCACAAACTCTCATCATACAGTAATAAAGAAAAAAAGTATGCAGATCATCCCAGGACCTTTAGTTACTTACCTCTAAAACAGAATGAAATGTACAACAAAATAATTGCTTAGCCCAGTAGAACTGGGCAGAGCCATGGCTGATATCCTTCATCTGCACCAGGTTAAAAAGCCTGATTTCTGACACCGCAGGTGAGTTCCCTTATCATTTTCCTTCCGTAGTGTATTTTCGTATGATTTAATTGCCAAAAATGGCATACATTTAAAAGTTCTATGTTTTGTAATTTTTTCGATGAAAAAACACCTGAAAATATCTAACTAATTCTAATGAATGCACAAAAAGTTTTCAGTCTCTTTATTGATGTCAGTTGAGTCTTAATATTGTTAATGTCCTTTCATTAGGCATCCTCTTTCTGTTAAAAGATGCAGTAGCTTAGTTACAAAACTTGTACGCCAGTGCTTTAGTCATTTCAATTAGCTTTTAGCTAAATGAAAACCTTTTTTTAGCTAGTATTAAAATTGCTGTTTCTAATTTGGCTTAAGGCTTCATGTGAAAAGGTCCTTTTATTGTAGTCAGAAAAGTACTATTTCACCAATCTTCTATTTTTCACTCAATTCTAAAATTAATTTTAATGCACTTTCTTTTCAGAACTCCACAAACACTATCAAGTCATTAGACATTTGAATCAAGGGGATGTATGGAAAAGTCTTATCATTCAATTCATTAACTTCGGGAGGGAGAGACTCTATCTTCTGTTTATATTCAAGGAAATGAATGTCAAAGATTGCCATGTGTGTGGTGTAAATAGGAAAGGCCACCAGTGGAGAGCTTCCATTTTTGTGATGAGAACACAAAAGTCTGTTGCTTCTGTTCCAAAGGTGATATTTTACTTAGACGTCTGCTCTGTTTGCAAAAAGGAGGCAAAATGTATTTTGTTATTGATTTGCAGACTGAGAGGATTTGGACAACAATTAAGTTTAAGCCTTTTCGAAGTCCTCTGTAAACCTTCATGTTTTAATGATAGACCCAACTGTTCTCAGAAAAAATACAGTTAAGATGAGAAAGAGAAAGAATAAAGCAAATAAAGAGTGTGGGTTATCAAGAGAATAATTACACTGCATCCCTGAAGCATTTTGCTGCTGGTCATTAATTTGCCTAGACTGTAATTCTACTATGAAATCTTTGCCACCGGGAATGATATAGTTCTATTCTAAATTTTTAACCATAGCAGAATGCAATTTTTGNAATCTGGCAATTTAGAATGGGCAAAGGTGAGTGGATTTTAAAGGAATTAACTCATAGGATTTTATATGATCCATTCTTCTTGACATCTACAAGATGAACTCCTTATTCTTTGAAATAAGCTTTGGATGAATAAAAGCAAGGCCAGCAATGAATACTAGAATTTTTGACAATTACATGGCTCAAAGTAAATTATATTGTTATTATGTATCTATCCTACCTACCTCACTGTCATTCAAATAAATAACACAGAAAAATAACTTTCTGTAGAATATATTCAAATCTCTGAATTCATGTTTAATGGCTAAGTCATTGTGATATAGAAAGAAAATAGTAGATGCTGGCTTGTGTTTATCTGACTGTGTACTTTTCTCTGAAATCTAAGAATGAGCAGTCATCCAAGACATGTAAATGATGTGTAATAAAAATACTTGAATTTCAACTCTTCACCTCATCAATCATTGTTAGAACAAAATCACAATTTCAGGTTTTTGCTACGCTATGAGGATACCCTGCGCAGCCACATTTACTGTGTTATCAGTACAAGCACTGCTAGTGACTTCAGTAGCAACTGAGTAAACAGTATATTCTTCATGTCTCTGTTAATAACATTGGAGATGAGCCTGGCTCTTTCATTAGTCTTCATCACTTCAATTTTTGCATAATGAGTGAAAGATATTATGAAAATAAAACTTTTTATTCTAAGTGCATCATTGCAATTGATAAAGTGCAGCATAATCTAGACTCAAGATCATTGACATTTCCCTGTTTGCACACGATACAATTCTTTACGTTGTTATGATACATGAATAAATCCATTACACTATAGCTAATATTGATAGGTTAAACTACAGGAAAATGATTATTTAATTCCCAGTTATTTTATTCTACCTATATTTTCTACTGTAAATGGTTGAATAAGGAAACACAAAATACAGGGGGTATGCTGCTTAAAAAAAAAAAAAATTGACTTTGCAAAAGGGGGATGTTCTAGAATAAGAACAAATAATTAAATGAGGGATCTGAGACAATCACTGCAGGTACGTAGATGACTTCTTACATTTCTAATTTTTTGTGCGAGGATACAGTTTTGTCCACTTCATATTTTTGATGAACTCAATAGAAAATTGGAATCTCATATTCTGTGATGCACCCATAGCAATGTAACATAATAGGTAATTAGTAATATGTTCTCCTACGACTGTCTGACCTAAACGAAGACAGCTACATCAGTAGACAGCCTGATGTAGTAAACTCACCACCAGGTGTTTAACAGAAATGGTTTGTTTGACATCCCTGAAGGCAGTAAATATTATTTCACAAAAAAGCTCAGAATGCCATACTTACTGAGCATACAAAGAACACTTGTGTCTTCTCATAGAGATGTTTTGTAAACATACTTCAAACAGATTGTAGAAAAAAATATTTTGTTTTCTTTACAGGAGAAAATTATTTATTTCTACTTTAACTACAGTGCTCTCCCTACTACCTTTACAAAAATCATACATAAAATTGTTCACATCACCTTAACTATGAACCAGATTTTTCCTTCAGTTTCCTCCAGTTTCAGGTCACAGTCCCGATTCAGAAGGTAAATAATGCTCTATATTAATTTGCATTTCAACTTAAGATTTTTTGAAGATCCTAGAGCTATACAAATGTACTTTATTCTAAGGGTTATAACTGGTTCCCACTACAATACCAAATAAATAGCCCTGCCTTTGTCATTCATCATCATGCACAGGCTTTTTATAATTTTGAACAGTCATTTCTTAGAGAAGTGACTATATCTGTATACATTGACATACTTCAACTATTTCATTGAAGTTGAAGCCACTTAAATTTATTACGAACTTCATCACTTGAAAAACATTTCGTCTTTCTGAAGAGATGATTTCCAGATATGTGAAACAAGAAAAAGTATTGTATGGATTAGATTAATATTATTCTGTTTGTAAATATACTATAAAGATTTGCTCTTAGAAAATTCACTTTTTTATGAAAAAAATCAAAGCAACACTGCAAACAAAAAGAAGCATTTAAAATTGCAAATAAAGTATCTGGTAAATGCAAATGGACTTTCTGAATTTCCCAAGATTTTTACTGCTGGCTGAGCTGGCTCCGCAGCCAGCAGTCAGCAAGGTAGATATATAAAATATTGCAATATGCAGCAATAATAACATGTTTCCTGAGGTCTAACTATAGAGTATTTTATCACTAGTGATGATAGAAATAGCAGAATATTCCGCTATAAAGTTGTCAAGTGGTCTGCAATGTTGAAAGCCATGATAAATACATTTTAATTTTAAGTGCAGTTTAACATGAAAATAACTCAGGAAGTGTTAGCAAAAAAATGCTTTAATACATCAGTCATCCTGCATGTTTTCCTATTTTCTTCTTTTTCACTTGTCAGTGCAGTTCAAAATGCTTAAGCCTGAGTTTGGTATTTAAATGCCAAGTTAATTTCATCAACTTATGTAATGTATGAACAGTTCATGAGCTGGTTTCAGAAAGCTTTAATAATAATTTTTAGTTTTGTGACCAAAATCGAAAGAGGTTAAAGGTTGCAATTTTATTTCCAACACTTTAAAGCAGGTTAGGGGCCTCCTCCTTTGGAGCTGTTTCTAGTTGCTGTCTGTTATTACTGCAACGTGAGTCCTGTTGAGGATCAGGTTCAACTGGCAGTCAAGTTGACAGTCCACATTGTGGTTACTTGAAACTATTTCTTTCCTTCTTGCATCATTTTTATTTAATTGCTAAAGGTCCACAATGTAGCCATTTCAGAGTAAGAGATCTCTCTAACACGGAGTCCTAAAGTTGCTCATAAAAATGGAATAAAAACAGCCTCCAAAAGTGTCCAGAAAAATTTGTAAACAGCACAGGGCGAACATTACAGGCATCACACTGCAGTATTTTGCTTTCTTTGTTCAAAGGAAAGAAATAAGGCAGTGTGGCAAAGAATTACACAGAATTACAGTGTCTCTGCACACTTAAAGATTACAGCGCAAGGCAACAACCTAGAAAAGCCCAGAGACATCTAGAAATAAAGTGTGGCAGATCCCTCACAGACCTAGTATAATACAACTAGTCATTTTATTTCACTAGTCATGTCATTTCAATTGAATGACAATAGTCATTCAATACAACTGGTCATTGACGATAACTTCCTCTTCCAAGTGGTACAGGAACCCACGAGAAAAGGTGCCATGCTGGACCTGGTCCTCACCAACAAGGATGGGCTGGTGAGTAATGTGAGGCTCATGGGCAGCCTTGGCTGCAGCGATCACGAAATGATAGAATTTGAGATCCTGAGGGCGGCGAAGAGGGTGCACAGCAGACTCACTACCCTGGACTTCAAGAGAGCAGACTTTGACCTCTTCAGGGATCTGCTTGGCAGGGTGTTGTGAGACAAAGCCCTGGAGGGAAGAGGGGCCCAAGAAAGCTGGTTGGTATTCAAGGGTCATCTCCTCCAAGCCCAGGAGCGGTGCATCCCAAAAAAGAGGAAAGTGGGCAAGAATGCCAGGAGGCCTCCGTGGATGAATAAGGAGCTCCTGGGCTTTCTAGGGCACAAAAGGAAAGTCTATAGGGAGTGGAA
>WBMW01006388.1:593552-649958 GCA_013396635.1 Penelope pileata | reverse complement strand
CCCTCTACTCTGCTCTCGTGAGACCTCACCTGGAGTCTTGTGTCCAGTTCTGGGGACGCCATCACAAGAAGGATGTGGAGCTGTTGGAGCGGGTCCAGAGGAGGACCACGAAGATGATCAGAGGGCTGGAGCAGCTCCCCTATGAGGATAGGCTGAGAGAGTTAGGACTCTTCAGCCTGGAGAAGAGAAGGCTGTGGGGGGACCTGATAGCAGCCTTCCAGTACTTGAAGGTGGCCTACAGGAAAGCTGGGGAGGGGCTTTTTACAAGGATTGATAATGACAGGGCAAGGGGTAATGGTTATAAATTGGAATAAGGTAGATTTAGACTAGATCTAAGGAAGAAATTCTTCCCTGTGAAGGTGGTGAGACACTGGAACAGGTTGCCCAGAGAAGCTGTGGATGCCCCCTCCCTGGAAGTATTCAAAGCCAGCCTGAATGGGGCTTTGGGCAACCTGGTCTAGTGGGAGGCGTCCTTGCCCATGGCAGAGTGGTTGCAACAAGATGATCTCTAAGGTCCCTTCCAACCTGAACCATTCTATGATTCTATAACTGTATTCTATGTTCTGCTCATGAGCAAGCTATGTCATTCTCAGTCACCCTGAAATAGCTGATACCTGGTGGGGAAAAAATGCATCAAGGACTGTCCTGCAGGCTCAGCAGTGTTTACAGAGAAGGGAAAGTCCCCTCGTCCAGCCATTTTGAATTCAGACAACAAACTGCTCTTTTACCAGCAAGTAAAGATCAGTTGGCTATGAGCACAAGGACCAGCATGCTATCAGTTGGGAAATCACCAGCTGTTTGTGTGTTGAAAATGTTTTGGGATATTTTCAAAAAACTGTGAGACCTGTCTTTCTATTCCAGGCTCAGCAAGTCCAGCAACACACTCTACCCACCATGCAGAAGTTATTTGTTGAATTTGAGCTGAGAGTCATGTGTTCATGTACATGGACTAAAATAAACATCAATGTCAGGCTGAAAACTTTTGTTTAAATTTAGGTGTGTAACAACAACAAAGAAATTGTCGATGTTTGTTGAAGGCTAAATGTGGTTATTATGATCAGTATGTCTAGAAAATAATACAGAAACTAAAACGTGGAAAGTTGATTCTGATGTTTGTGTTTACATACGGAAAAGTTTGTATATGCATTCCCCACATTCCATTATCCCTCATTGGTCAGTATTCTCCACTGCTCTGAAACTTTGAATTGAGACCATCGTTTTTGTATTTCTCAGTATGACAAAGTTGAGTTTAATCAGGCTGATAATTTTAAGCACTCAAGTTCAAACTGTCTGTGAAACGTAGTGCAGAAGTGGAGAAAATTAAAAGCAGAAGTTGCAAGTAAAAAGTTGTCTTCTCCTGTCATACCAACTGTATGTTGACCTGAAATAATGGTATCTAAGATGTTCTTTTTATGTCTAACACAGAAAGTAAGTGTCTTCTGAGGGTTCCTCTGAAAGCTGTATGTTCATAACAGAGAAGTAATACAGCTGTCACTGAACTCCACATCTAATATTACTGTATTGACTTTCTGTATGCTGTGTTGGAGGCAGGAAAGAAAATTAATGTTGTCTATATTGAAATAATTCTCAGTAAAAAATGTTTACCATAATAGCTGAGCATGACACAGTGACTCCATCCTGAGCCTGCACTACTCCTGCAAGACGCTGCAGCTGGAGCCTTGCCGTTGGGAAGTCTTCCAGCAGTTCATATGGCTACTGTTTTACTTTGCTTGGCTCAAAAGAAAGGAAAAAAAGCTGTGTGGAAAAATCATGGGTCATAGCTGGAATTACAGTGTTTCTGTAAACTCACAAAGTGCAGGACAAGGCTAGAAACGCTCAGAAACACCTGGACATGCCCAGCGTAGGAGCTTCACTGTATGTGTTGTGTCATGAGTGACTGACACTGAGAGAATAGGTGACATATTTCCCGTCCAGCAGCAGTGTCGTGAAGAAGTCCAAAGGAAGAGAAGAAGACATTAACTGTAATGGAGACAGAGGTGTCATTGTGCAAACAGAAGTCTACAACAGAGTGCAAAGATAACACATGCAGAGTTTTAGTGGGGTAGCTCAGACATCAGAGGCAGTTCAGCTCGAGCTCATAGCATCCATGCCACCTGGTTCTCACGAATCTATTAACATATTTTCTTGATGCTGTATTGGCTGATACCATTAAGGCAACTCCCATGGTGTAGCCTTTGACTCTTCTGTCTTTTGGGCAGTTTCAGGCCAGCAGAATTCCTCATTCTGCTTTTCTCCTCCAACCTATATATTGGTGACGAAGACCAAATATCCTACATGGCAAGGGAAATCAGTTATATATGAATGAAATGATCTATGACATGATTTTTTGTTTTCTCTTGTTTATCTTGTAAGCACTATACTGTGTAAACAGTGTCAAGGAAATACGGTAATTTGAGCAGAAATCTGCTTCTCTCTACCTCGGAACCAGAAAAGGCAACTCTGGCAACTCGGCTTGTTCCTAGTGTGACTTGAAGCCTAGCCTGTATAGTAATACTCTAGGCATCGTTTCCAAATAAATTTGTGCAAAAATGGGATCTTGCAATCGAATAGAAGCTGGGAAATTCACTAGTGTAAAATGTAAGTTTTTCAACCACTCCAGGTCTGAGGAGTATTACAGAAGTCATATTATGTGCATGACTGGGCTAGAGGGTTCTGTGCATTTTCAGTTTTGTTGTTTTCGGATCAGAAGACTTCTCAAATAGCTATCACAAAATACATGGATTTTTGTTACAAAATTATGGGAAGAGAGGCTTTTGAAAACCATGTTTCAAACTGTTTTAACTGCTGAGCTCACATTTGTCTGCATTTGGACCGTGCTAGTTTATAATTCATATCCAGAGCAATGTTCAGACCTTGTAGTCAGAATGCACTACTTTCATATTTCACGTTCATTTAGTAGAAAAGATATTAAAGTGACTTAATAATCAGCTGAATTTCAATGGCTGCAAATTGAATGGGATATCAAAGTCCATGAACAGATTTTTGTCTATGTGTTGCCAGAAGTTTGAAGAGCATGTGTACAGTAATCTGTAATGACTGTTAAGTATTTTGGGTTGGGCAGTAAATTTGTGAGTGTTTCTAATCCATATGGTTAGATAGTACAGACGTGCACGCACCTCATATGCATACAATGCTCCTGCAATGCCAATGTATAGTATTTCATTTTTCAAGGCAAAATTACAGTTCTGTATAAATGCAGATTGAGGAATACAAAAGCGTATAGAGATACTTTTTTCCATATCCGTCTTAATATGGATGGTGTCTGCTTTTCATACATGCTGGAAGCGTGTCTCATCCTTCATTGGATGAATGAGATGGTTCCAAGAAAAGTGCAATTATCAACTGTCACTCTGCAGCCAAAAGTCAAATATTGCCCACAAGCACAAATCAACCTACTTTCCAAAAATATGTCAGCAGAAGAAGGGAGATTTTCTTTTCCACATTAACACCATGTAACACCTGCTGGACTGATCAGCTTTCTCAAGAGGGAAGTGCTCATTGGTCACCAGCAGCTAAAAGTAGTTAAGAGCTGATGAACATGGTTTTAACATATGTAGAAAACAGTGTCAGCAAGGGCCTGTACTGCTGGTGGTCCTTCAAGCTGAAAGAAAACTGCAACAGATTATGTGTTCACAAGACATCGTTCTGCATTGAAAGACAAGAAAGAGATTTTCTCACAACTCTTTTCTTTTTCCTTGCATACATAGATTTGGCTTCCACAGAGATCTGATTAGGTGGTGTGGTTTTTTTTTTTATTCCACATTTTTCCTTCTTGCTTTTACTGGATTTTTGAAGACAAGGAGGCATTACTCGTGCATGTCCAAATTCTCAAAAAAGAAAAATATAACCATTTTCTCAGCAAAAACCTTTACTGAGAACACCAACAAACAATGCTTTTTCCCCCTTCGAAATGTTCACATGAACAAAACAAAGCAGAACCCACAAATGGGCCCTGGTCAGCACTCTAACAAAACTTCTTAGCCAAGCAAGTCTCTCACCACACTCAATGGGGTGTTGTTATGTCATTTTTTGTGGACTTAACTAAAAGGGACGGTGCAGGGGAATTGCAACACAATGGGAGTTCCAGAGGACATCTCGGCTGATGCAGCCAAAATTTTGCCAATCTATGCGAATACACAACAGTTCAACCTGTCCGTGGAAAGAGTAAGCACCCTCTCACACTGAGATCTCCAGCAGTACCAGAGACTCCCGGGTCTAGGGCACATTGACTGCTGCTGTACCTAATTTGTACGTATCATGCCAACTCTCAGAATTTATCCTCCTTATGGATGTCTGGGTTTCCTATGGCAATGCCCAAAATTTAAAGAAAGACTCTGAAGCACAGGACCTGCAGTAGCCAGTGTGCTGTACAAAGAATGAGGCTTTCCATCCTTCCTGCTCAAACTGCTCCAGTTTCAGGTAGAATAACCAAATAAGCTTTGAAGCCAGAGCTAGAAGGATAGAATTGCTCTCTCTCCTTCAGGTAGAGGAGTTATGCTATGTTGTGCCAAACTTTGTTTTCTCTGCACCGGGGAGGAGGGCGCTTTCTGGTGAAATCAGGAAGGCAACAAGAGATACCACACAAAGCACACCAATTCCTTGTGAAAGAGGGTGTAGCACACAAACTGTTCACTTCAAGTCAGTCTTGGCAGGATTGAAAATTTCATGTAAGGCAAAGAGAAAATTGTAAGAGAAAAAGCTGTGTAAGGTTACAGAAAAAATCCATTACATCACACAACCTAAAAATTACTTCTTTCACAAAATTTTCCCAATCTTAATTAAAGGAAAAGAAAGTGAAATTGATCAAGATGAAGAAGAACTGAATGCTCTCTCATTTTCCTAAAAGTTCTTTGTGATAAATGAAAAAATGTAAAAGAGCAACCTGTTTACCAATGGAAAGGCATCTCAAAAATTGTGAAATCTTTGGTTTATTAATCCTTGGCTGATTGCTGCAACAATATCTCCTCATGTATGAAGTAAGGAGCAAGGACCTGACACTGCAACCTTTGTGTTAGCAGGGAGGGAGATCTCTTTAGGACTCGAGAATACCAGGGTTTTTGACACACGTGTAACAAGAACCTGCAACAGAAACATGCTCAACTTTGCCAATAAAACTCTGCGTGTCTTCAGAGTTTTTCTGGTGTAAGGGAACACTTCTCTCAAAAAGCTCAAGTACAGTCACTGAGATAATTCAATGTATAATTCATGTAGGACTCGAAGCAATAGGTAGGATTTGCATGTGGATGTACAAAGCAGCACAGTGAAATCGGTTTGTGATGGAAAGCGGGGGCTGAATTCTGCTTGTTGTGCTTGCAACTGTAAGTAGTGTGATAACTCATTTGTATCTCCTGTTAGGAGGCATTTATGAGCCTCAGTCGTCACACTATTAGAAAATAGAAGCAATCATTTCCTTCTTTGGGTTTTCTTCCTCTGGGTAGAGAAAAGATTGGTTAATTCACAGGTTCTTTTATGTTGGCTAGCTTGTTTCTGTGATTTCTATGTATGCAGGGAATAGGTGATATACTCTGCATTGTATGATATATTGAGCAGAAGTACTTTGTCTTTTCCAAGACAACAATGAATAGGCATTAATGTTTCCAAAATCAGGAAAATTTTGCAAAAGGAAATTTGTTTCCATAGATTTATCAGAACAAAATACTTGAGATTTTCTTTTCTTACATCCCCAGCAAAGAATCTTTAATTTTAAAACTTCACTTTTTTACTGTTACTTATCTAGCAGAATAAAATTTGCTAGACAATCGGGGCATGAAGTTGGTTCCTATCAATTTTAGAACAAGAGACATGAAAAAAACCTGAGTTAATAAAATGGTTATATTTAAGTCAAAGCATTAGCTGAGCTGAATATATTTGAAGAATATCTGTTTTTCAGTGGTGACATTGAGGATACTGTTAATAATGTAATGCAAAGGTTTATCAGTAAAACAAATAATATTTGCCATATACCTTTACACCACATTACTCTGTACCTTTACACAACAGGCCACTCATATTCAAATGAAAACTTCTGAGGAAATTGTAAGGACTTGTTTATATACGACTCTTTCCTTGTGTAACTCACAGTTACTTGGCCATTCCTGGAAGCTTCCAGATTTTCTGCTATTCTCTCTTAAATGCAGAAAACTATTGTGTTAAAGCAAAATAAGCCACTTTTCAGAACTGTTTGTTTCACCTACGTACTTCTCAGGCAATAAATTTCCCCCAAGGACATGGTCTTGGAAAAAATTAAGGAACAGATCCAGAAACAGTGGTTTAAACATTGGGAAGGAACCAACTGAGAGCATAACTTCTAGTGGCAGCAGCCTCCACTGTTTTGTGATTCATTGTGCCTGTCTTGGTGTATATTTTAGTCAGCTTAAGGTCATATCATCTTTTTCCCATAATACTACTTGCTGTCCAGCACCTCCTATACCTCCTGTTGAAGAAATTGTTGGAATGGTTCCAGAATATAATTTCTATACTGGAAAAAGTCACGTTTTGACATCACCTATGTGTAACTTCCAAAGATTGTGTCCACTCACACTGGTGCATTGCCATGGAGGCTGAACATTCATGAATATACTACACTTGTGTAGACTTCTAATGGCTGTCAGATGCTTTTCCCATAGTATGCAAAACTATGCAAAAAGCTCCATTGCTATATTCATAAATCTGAAGAGAAGGAAAAGAGAAGTTCAATGTCACTTGATAACACCCTGATTTCAGCCTTCCTTTCTGTTTACGATGTCCAGTCTCTGCCACCAAATTAACGTTGTCAGCTATGCATCTTTCCCACATTGTTCAACCAATTGTTAACAAGAGTGTAACAAAAAGTATTAGGCAGTTCTTTAAGATAAAATATTATTGTTGGTGGTGGTGGTGGTGGTGGTGGCATTATTACTATTATTATTATTATTCTCCTTCCATTCTTTCCCAGCTTCTTTGGTCTCTGTGTACAGTGCATTATGCTAGAAAATCTCTCTGTAGCAGTAACACCACATCAACAGTCAGCTTTTGAAGTGCCCATTTTCACGATGACAGGAAACAGGACAGCCCTGATTGAAACCCTGATCTTTTATAGTCCTGCTGTTAATTGTACAGCATGTCTTCATGTCTGCATTGTGTGACAAACATAAAACAGTAATGGGGCTCACTTCTGAAGGACATAATTAAAACAGCATTTGAACCATTATTTAATAATAAAAAAAATATGGAAAACTCTTTAAGTATTTGAAACACTTCTGTTAAATAATAGATCTCTTGAGAATGTCGTCCTTCTCACTAGTATAAAAATTTAACTGATTCCCTTCAAAAAATTTTAATAAGGATCTTGAGGATGTCACATTGTGTAGGGATAAAGGATCAATAACACTAGCATTTCTCTAGAGAAAAAAAGAAGGGGTCAAAAACAATCTTAGCATGAAAATGTTCTAACCTGTGACATTTTTCAGTAAATACTGTAATTCCTTGAAGAAAAAGCTTCATATACCACAAGTTGCCTGGAAAACAGAACACAAAAAGTCTTTCTAAGCACAAGGCTGTTGGATTGAACTTCACATACAGCGAATGAAGTGAGATGTAACTGGAGGTGGGTTTGAACAGCAAGTAGTAAAGGTCTATTTCAGAAGGCAGATTAGAGAAAGGGGCAGAAGAGTGAGCCAAGATATTTATCTACACAAATACATTACTCAAGAAACTTTGTTTTTCAGAAAAGCCATGTTTTCATTAGGGATTGTATTGGCTGAATAAAAAAGTATACATAGAAATAATATTCTGAAAACACTGCTCTTTAAGGCAGTAAGACCTGTCTTTACAGTACAGATGAACAGTTTAACTGACTGCTTGGCTCAAGTTTTCCTTTGGATTTATCTCCTTCTTATTAACGAAAGATACTCAATCAAAAACCTTAAAACTTCGTGCCTAAGAAGAAAACAGCTCATCAGGAGGAAGCAGGGCTGGGTTGACCCAAATGGGAATGAAAGCCCAGAGTGGAGAGTGGCAGCAAGACAGGTGGGCAAAAAACCTTAAAGGCAAGAGACCCAGTTCCTTGCTACCAGAACAAGAAGAGCAGAATAAAGGTGATCACAGGATGGTTGAGGTTGGCAGTTACTTTTGGGTCCGTCTTGTCCAGTGCCTCCTCAAACAGGGACACCCAGAGCAGGCTGCACCCACTATGCCCATGTCCAGGTGGCTTCTAAAGATCTCCAAGGAGGAGACTCCATAGCCTCTGGGCAACTTGTGTCAGTGCTCCACGACCCACAGAGCACAGAAGTGCTGTCTGGGGTTCAGGTGGTGGTAACCAGTGTAGCCACAAGGCTAGAAGGCAAATTCCCAGTGATGAAACAGGTCTGAAGTTAAACCATGGAGTCAATTTCAGACATAACATCAGCAATGGGGCCAAAGCCACAGATCTTACCTTATCTGAGTCTTACCTTATCTACAGCTCCCAAGCAAAGCAGGGAACCCTGTTGATGCTTCTCACTGCTTTTTCATGACACCATTCACATCAATCTGACCCGAAGTTACACAGCTGCACAGTATCAGAACTAGGCTCTGGCACTGGCAATCAGGCACACTGGAGAGTGAAATACATTGCATTCCAAGCCACTGCAAAGCTTTTGGATTTATACTGAGCTCCTCTAGGACAAAGGTTCTCCCTTCATTTCATGGACATCTAAAGTTGTGTTTTTATGTATCTTATTCTCACAACTTCTTCAGAAATATCTTCCACTTCATGGTGAAGTAGCAAAAACATCTCTATGGACAAGGAACTACATAGAAAGTACTTTGAAATCCAGAACTGGAAATGTGATCAAAAAGCAGTTGGAGTTCAGTCAGTTTTTAATAGTTTACTTGGTAAACATTCATGTGAGGTGCCATATATTCTGTTCCATTTGGCAGAACCAAGGGAAAAACAACAAAGTATCTATGCTTAGAAGAAATTAGCTCCTGTGGTGGGACACAGAATTTGGAACACCACCTGGACATGAGAACAAGAAACAAATGTTTATTTTCTAGTACTTTCAGTCTTCACCTTTTTCTCCTTTTCAGCTGAGACCTACTGGGACACAAGAATAAAAACTGCAAGGCGCAAAAAAGATTGTGGTATCAGACCGCCCTAAGGTGAGACTGCCATCCCCACCTCTGGAGGAAAAGAAACAACAACAACAACAACAAAAGAACAAACAAACAACAAAAACAAAAACCCACAACTTTTTTTCATCTGTTAGACAGGAGAAACGAAGCCTCCAGGCACATCTTCTCTCTCAGAAGTTCTTTCTCTGAGGTTTTGGTTTTCCTTCCGAAGCTGAAGCTTAGACAGACAAATGTGGGACAAAAGCCACAAAGAGTCCTGTCCCTCACAGCAGTGTTTAAGAAAGACATTTTTCAACACCGTGATCAGTCCACCAGGCAACGTTTTAGGTCAGCATTGTTTTCAAAGCAATAAGGTGCTGAGAATGCACAGCATCTCCCAGGACTGTCGTTTTACAAGCATCTGGAGTGATGAAGTGAGGAGATATTCTACCAAAATTGTGATAAATTTATATTCAAAATTTTTTTCCTAAATTCAACATTATTGAATTAGTGAAAATGTTGAGAGATGATCATGTATGATATGTGTATGAAAGGAGTGACCACATATGTAGAAAAAAAGTTAGATACAAGTCAGAAAAAAATGCTACTTCTGTAGCTCCATGGCTGCAGCCTCCTTCATGAGCACGAGGTAGAAAAAAGGCCTGTAGTGTGTAATGCTGTCCTTTCAAATGGAGCTTAAGTCTTTCTTCCTTTCTTTCTGGTATGTATGTTGTTCCGTTCAGATAGTTTGTTGTAGGCTAAATGATTTGCAATTGATAGGAACAGTAAAGACTTTGTTTGGCTTTAATGTAAGAGTTGAATTCATCTGTCCCAAAACTGATGACAGAAAGGTTTTGAATATCTTGTATGCATGGATAAGCAACAAGCACAAAGTCTTCTTTTCCTTCTACAACACCATGAGTTTCCACAGGCCCTCTGCTGAGAAAAATTGAAACAGCCAATTTAGCAGGCCAGGTGCTGTCACAGGATATGATTATCCTTTGTTCGGCACTGAGAGAATAGTCCTTCAACCAGCCAATGAGACTAGAAATAGACCTGGACACATAAAACAAAAAATCCATAGCTGAGCCTATAAATAGCTCTGTGCTTCTTATTTAGCTAATTTAATTACACGAACTTAAAACAGACCAAGGATGTGCAAATAGCAACATTCTTCTACAACTTGATGCATTTTAAATACTGAGAGTGTTTTCTTGTGGGAGAGAGAAGAGAGACATACTGAGCTCTCTCTGAAAGCAATTAAATACTAATAATGGGGGGGAGGGGGACAGTGACATCATGCTGAATGACTTCTTCAATTAGAACACCAAGTCATTTCTGGCTTAATCATTCCCACTTGTTAATTTATTCTCTGAAAGACTTCATAGACCTGTGTCTTGCTCTTATTTAAAAAAGGATTTCTGATCCTGACACATTTTAAACGGAATTCCTGTTGGAAGTGGCATTGTATTGAAACAGATTCATGTTTTCCTTACAGCAAAACAAGACACCAATAGTTCAAATGAAAAACTGGAACAAACTAAATAAGTTAGCTTCATTGCTTTGGTTTGTTATTTAGCATATTTAGAAATAGAGTTTTATCATTGGCTACAGTAGAAAGGAAATACAGCACAGTGTATGTAATTTATCATGCATATTCTCAAGGGCATACCTTGTAGTTTATAAGAGAACTGCAATTTTGTGACTAATTATGTATTTAATATATTTAGGATTAATAAGGATTAACATTCAGCTTTTAAAGAATGTTACCAGAGCAGAAATATTAGGGATGTTCCTATTAATTAGGAAGTAGTAAGTATGTGTTTTGAATCTTGTTTTACATAAATGTTTTTGGTTCTGTAGCATTTTCTCTCCAAAAAGGACATTCTTAAGACATTTTCTGTGGTAGGCAAAACAAGGCAGTATAAAAATACCTAACTTGAAGCCTGATAAATGTATAAAAAAATCCCATTCCTTACTCCTATTTATGAGTATTGGGATGTTGGTGTAGCCTTCTATTTTCTCATCTTTTCTACTCCAAATGCTTTCAAATCTAAATGACTTATGTTGTAGATACCCCTCGAATGAAATCACCATTTACTGTAAATTAAGTACAGCAGCTTGTTACTACACCTTTCCTTAAAGTTACGAATAGTGAACAAAATAAATTTGAGGCCGAATCTCTTTTCCAGGTATTATTTTTAGAAGCCATTTTTGACTGAAGTCATTGCACTCTACCAGTTCCAAAATCCTTTCTAATACTCAGCAGGCCTCTCTGACAATTACTGCAGCTCCTAATTTTGCCCGGGATTTTGGCTGTTTGAACAGTGTTTTTCATTGTAACTGTTTAGAAGACTGTAACAACCATGAGCAGGGCTGTCAGGTGTACCGGGTTTGCTGGAGCTGAACGTATCCTGGACAGATCCATCCTGAACTAAGCAAAAAAAAAAATGTATTTTTCATAAAAATATGAAAAGAGAGGAGGGAAATTTCTTCTGAACAAGACAGGGGAATCTCAGAAAATACACAGGTGATTGAATGAAGAACAAATGTCAGCAATGAGAAAAAACGAGATCTGTGATACATTCAGAGGAAAGAAAGTACGTCATTGTAGTAGAAAGGAAGCAGACATAACTTTAACTCAATTTTTGAAAACCCTTTTAATAAAATGTAGTAAGATCAGTAACTTTTAAACTAAGTTTAGACAAATGCAAGCAAAGCACCAGAATTTCCAGATCTCACCTGAGCTGAAGCAATTGTCTATGTTTTTAAGGATATCTTCAGTTCTTTTTTCCATGAATTCAGAAACAAAGGTAACAAAATAATGTCTCTGTCCAGCAATCACTGATAACACATTGTCTTCCAAAGTAACAGTGCAACACGGTCTTGCAGACCTTGCAACATCCCTCACATCCCTTCCTCCTTTCCCAGCAGAGTGCTCACAGTCCTGTGAAAGTTGAAAATCTGAGATCTACTTTGAGTAGGATGTTAATGCCTGAAAGTCCCCGCACAGCAGAAGTGATCCAGCGTTTTCTGTAGAGCAGAAGGTCGTGCATATGGCATCTGCACCTGGTGAAAAGCTATTCAAAGGAAAACAGTAGAGCCATTTTCCAACAGTTACATATGTGCCTCCCACAGAGAGCTGCAGCTTCTGGCTCGGGATAAAGGCAGGAACGCTGTTACCTCTCTGTATTTTTTTCAACACAAAACACTATTATATTAATTTAGGTGGCTCTTCATTACTAAGTATCTTGGGCTGTAATTCTGTCTTAATTCATCCCTCTTTCAACTTAACAGTGAGCAAAATTTTCTAGTAATCAGCTTCATTAAGCTTTATTATATTTTGTTTTACAACAGAGTGGATAAAAATAAATGAATATATGCTCCAATTATACAAGAAATTGCTCATATTGTTTCAGGTAACTAAAACCAATAATTGTCAGCAACTTTTAAAGATTTCACTAGATTTTTATTTCTAGTATAATGCTCCTTCTTATCACTTATTTTTGTGTATCCACTTGAACAACATGGGAGAAATCCCAATCCCTTTGCAATGGTGAACACACTCTTTGCTTCAAGGTTTTAGCATATACGTGTGTGCATGCAGCACACAGCACAAAAGCTGCTTGTTACCTTACAGTGTTACAAACACACTGTCTATGTGATATCCCTCCATCTATGAGGCACTGATATGCTGTACGCTTTTCAGCAGTAAACCAGCAATTAAAAAAGGAGAAACTGGTCCTGGAATAATTCCAGTGGAGTAAGCTGAGCTTGTCTTACAACATCTGGCTCAGGAATTATGAATCATCTTGCCAGAACCTGAAGACATGAAGAATTTACCGTAGGAAGAAAACTAGCACTTTTTAATTCCTTCCCTAAGCATGTCATATCCTGTGAGGAATATCATCAGTGGGTCACCGCTAAATGTTAATTGTTTGGTAGGAGGTGCAGTCTCATTTCATAGAGATATATGAGGCACAGCAATATGTAGAAGGAGATATAAATATCAAGTAAAACTCAGAATATAAGGGAGAGGAGAAGGCAGGTAGCTAGGTAGGAAGACAGAAAGGAAGATCAGTTCTAAATTACACTATGTATGTCCACGTTGTTCTAGAGGCTGTCTTCTTGTAAACACTCTGCTAAGGCAGGAGACATCTTTGTGGAAGAAGGAGAAAAAGCTTATTGAAGAAGTGGGGTAAAATTCCCCATACCTTTACTTGTTCTGCAGACTGGGGGAAAGTAAGGTCATGTGCTACCTCAAAGCCCTGTGGTCTGGATCCTCTCCCACTCACCACAGCTGCTGGATGGAGGAGGAAGCCAGGACCAGATATTTAATTCCTGTTTAGTAGCGGGTAAGATGAATTGCATCCAGCTTGGCTGCCAAGGTGGAAACCACAAGCAGTTTGCTAGTTGCGGCAATCGATTTCAACCCCATCCTTCTCACCCATCATTAAATTACTAGACAGCTGGTAAGGTCAGGAGACTGAGTTTGGAAAAGACTTTTCCCAAGTTCACAAACCACCCAGAACCTTGTCCATTCTGTCCCTGGATGTGAACTGTGGGTGCTTCACCAGTGTTCAGAGCAGATGGGAAACACAACTCAGCTGGTTACCTGGGACATGCTGCAGCACTGTCTCTCAGCTTGGTAGTGCACAGTGAGGGAGTGTGCCTGTGTGTCTATGCACCTTGAGATTACCCTTCTCTTGCTTGTCTTACCTTTTATATGACAAAAAGCTGGGAGGACAGTTGGTATTTAGGATCCTGAGAAGAGAGAAGACATTGCCTTCAGAGCCACCCAGGTACTGGGTCTTCCTGCCAAGTAACGTGGGCTGAGGGATCATGTAATTTTAAGAAAATTGTGATCTCTGAATTTAATCATATGCTTGTGTCTGCGTCTGGTTGCTTCTGTGTTTGCACCAGAGGGACTGTGCCAAAACAAAGACCACAAAGCATGAAATCTTTGACAGCCTCATGGGTTTGTTAATATTCCAAGACAAACACATCTTTCTTTGACCAAGAGTTCTACCTCAAGCACTGACTGAGAACAGTCTTTAGAGGGATGTGTACTCAACTGGTCTAAAGCAAAAAAGAACTCAGAGAAAGTGTAACAGAGTTTACTGCATTGATTTTACAGTTAAGATTCCTTCCTAGCATCATACTATAGCTTCAGTTACAAAAAAAATTCAGCCATTACATCAGTTATATGGACAGAAGTCATCAAACTGATCCCTGGCATAAGCATTCGATTTCCACTGAAATCAAGAGGCATTGTGACCACTTACAAAGTGGCTGAACTTGATCTGATGATTTGCAGAGCTCCAAAGTGGCTGCCACTGCAAATTAAGTTAATATTTATAACAAAATATTATTATTTGTATTGTACTAGCACTTGATGGGGCCACCTGAATGTGAAGCTCCCTACGGTAGACACTATTGCATGTTTTTATATTTTAGAAGTAGACAAAGAAAGTGCTATGGTTTTCCCAAGGCTGCTCGGCAAGCTTATGGAGTTTGGAGCAGTTGTATTCTTGTCTTCTTCAAGTACGCTGCCAATGCTGTTCATCCAGCTCCTGTCCATGTTCTGGCTAACACACGAGTCATGCTGAGGCTTGGTGGATGCTGGGAGCAGCTCCACTAACTCAAAGTGAGAGCAGCAGGATGGCCAGGAAAGGCTAAAGGTTATTACACAGCCACTGCTACTATAGGTAGCTGTGTCCTGTAGCAGTTATCCTTGCATATCAATTGTCTGTCAGATTCCTCAGAATCCAGTCACTTGTAGAATTGGTGCAGGTCAAACTTCCAACGTGGAAGGTATGAACATGTCAGCTTTCCTAGAAGGCTTTGACGCATGTTCAGCAGTCGCCAGATGCTGAGGCTTTTGTTTTTCCTGGTGTGATGCAGGGAATGCCTGCACTGTGATGGAGGAGGAAGGATGAGCCCTCTCACCCTCAGCAAGGTGATGGTTACAAGTTGCAAGTTATGAGTTACATAAGCTGTGAGTTTGAAACTTAACCAATTCATGAGTTCGCAGGTTAGACTAGCCCATGCAGGGTGGATTGAGACCTTTCTGGCATGATTGTGTGTTTTCTTTCCTAATAAGCTCCTAGAATAAAGTTCAGTTCACAGAATAACTACTACTGTAAATTTGAGAGGTCCAAAGAAACCACAATGGCTACAGTAGTTTTCTTTTACTGATGTTTTTTCACAAATATTAGTTGAATACTTTGTGTGTTGTAGAATATATTTTGCACATTCCTTGCCATGACAGGAAGAAAATTATGAGCTAAAGTGTATCATTCCATCCACCCTGTGTGCCCACACACCAACCAGATCTGCACAGTTCAGACTGGAGTTTCCATTACTGTTGATTGTAATCAGTGTGGACATCTTACTTTGTACTCTGAGAATTAAATGCCAATAACACTCCCATTAATTTCATCTGGGTTGGAGCACAGTGAGTAAGACTTTGCTTGCTGCTGGACATCATTTCACAGCATATGTAGACTATTGCCAGCAGCCCTGCGGTGATAGCCAGGACAAGGACCAGCAGCAGGATTCCATTATTTCAGTCCCAGCTAAAACTGTCAGTGTTTGAGCTTAGTTATGTCTTTGGGAACATGAAATCATCCACAACGTTTCACTTCTCGGAGAACAGAGTGAGATGTTTGTCCTTCAATAGGACATACTCTTTTGTGGACCTTTGTAGTCTGAATCTATTCTCTAGCTGAAGCTGAGTTTTTTCTTCCCTTCAAATGGCGTAGGAGTCCCCTGAGTACAATAAACATTGCGTAGATCCGTGGGCACCTCCAAACATATAATACCTAACTTATTAATCCACTGATCTTTCCATCTTCTTTTTTCAAACAAGAATATTTTCTTGGGTTCAAGTCAGACTCCAACCTGTGACTTGCTTAAAAAAAGTCAGTGAGAAGCCAGTGAGAAAAGGAGGATTCTAGAGCCACTGTGAAGACATTTCCCTAGTGCCTTACACATCAGCTGGGATTTGTGCAAATGGCATTTCAAACTGAATGGATCCCACTAATCTGCAGTGCAAAGCTTTCTCTGCTGCATTTTCTGTTTGTTGCCACAAGAAGCAAGATGACAGTTTGATTACATTTATGACGTTGAAGGAGCCACAACTTTTCTTCTATTACCACAAGAACAAGAGAAATCACTTGCTTTGAAAGAAAAGAGCCTCAATGTTCATTTTTAGTTTGAGAATTAATCAACAGCTCTTCATTAACCTTTTATTTTAGAGATTAGAGGAAACTGTCTCAGACTAAAAATATGTGGTTATGCATGACTGTGAAAAAATTTACCATTCCTTTCTAACACACCATTCCAGAACTGCAGTCAGAACTAAAAGGAGTACACATCGTATTTGTGTTCACAAATGTAGACTGCCTGACATGCATGACCTTCTTGTACTACAACAGCCTTTCTTCAGAGCACACAGCAAATCCAAGGAATGAGACACATGTAACATGTGACTCAAGAAAGAAGCGATTAACTTAAGATCTCACTCAAATAATGGCTGCAGTGTATTTTAAAGCTGGAGTCTGACTTCACTGCAGTCTCAGAGCTCCCACTGACATCTATAAAGTGGGCTGTAGATAATGGAAATACTGAGCTTGATCTTGAAGTCACAGCTTCAAGAGAGACAAAAACCCTAACTAAATTCACAGCATTATGGGTTTATTCAGGGGGATTTTTTTTCTGAAAGGTGAATACAGCATTTCATTCTGTATTGGCTTTAAGTGGTTGATCATATAAGAAATTGTTTCGAACATTCATCTTGCTTACCAGATTAATCGTTTTATGTAAAAAAAAAATCACTTCCTCTGAAAATGAAAGAAAATTTCCCATCAAGAGAAGTAAGAATATGTTCATTACTAGTTCATTCCAGACAAAACTGTCTATTTTGTTTAGTGTCTGCTGCTTCTTGCCAAAATTTCTTCCTGGCTGTGAAAGGAGAGGCAAGACTTGGAATGGCTGAAAGGGACTGTGGAGGTGATAATCTCTATGAAGACTATTAAATCTTTTACACTGTTAGTAAACCTGGCAGTGCTATCTGGTAACATCCTTCCATTTAATATACCATTCTGAATGTATCAAGAGATCCTACTGCTTAGAATAGATGTTCTCTTACTTAGCATGCTATATTATTTATATAAAAATACAGTTTAATTGTTCTATATATCACAGTGTGGGTAAAAATTAATCCGGTAAAATCAGCAACATTCTTCTCATGATTTCCTCTTTCTGTCAACCTCACAAAGTACCTCGTCATTTGGAACTTACAAATGACTTCTCAGCACTCTGGTATGTGTTTTCTTAACACGTAAGTTATAAGTAAGTTTCTATTGCAGTAGTACTTCAGATCCCAGAAAGAAGGCTTCATTCCAATAACAGCTCTAAAGCAACACAAAATTTTTGAAGATGATGGTAATTAACCCTGTTTTACTTTATCAAGAGCAGAGACAAGAGAATCTGACAGGCATACGTCATTTTTGCACAAAGTTAGTTTTGGTTCCCACAGTCACTGGGTCACACTTGACTAGGTAGGGACCAATGTCAGTCACTCTTGACATCTCCGCAAAAAAATTTTAATAAATAAATAAATAAATTTTAATTTAGAAAAATCTAAAGCACTGCAAGAGAAAAAAATTGAATGTTTCCTGGAAAAAGTGAGCTGAAAGGAGAGAAGGCCAATTGTGTATCATCTATCAACAGAACAAGCATATTTATTCCTGTAAATCTCAAGCCACTGACTATTGTAATTCTACTTAGTCATGGTGCTCTGATTTTAGTTTCCACTGATATTCATTTTTCAGTCTTGTCCTCTTAATTATGAGCAGAAATAAGCATGACCAAAAAAAATTATTTCCATATGCAAATACATACTTCTGTTTTGTATTCTACACTCATTGCAGGCTAATAAGTGTCATTTAATATTTTCAATATGATCTATTTTCACAGAATCACAGAATTGCAGGGGTTGGAAGGGACCTCGAGAGACCATTGAGTCCAACCCCCCTGCCAGAGCAGGAAAAGAGGCGGCAGCAGTAGCACCCTATACAGGGCTGCGTAACAGACGCAGGCAAACGCCCCCAGCTGCTGCTACCAAGCAGAGCACTCTGCCAGAACAGCTGAGTTTGTCAACAAATCATTTTTTAAACATATTTTAAACATAATAAAGTACACTTACAGAAGATTTTTCAGATTAAGACCGTAGATAGTCATAGGTAGTCATAGATAGTCTCTGCCAATCAACTTGTGCAAATCAAAGATGGCCTTCGCTGCTTAATTTTTTGCCTTCATCTCTATGCCATAGTTTACCAGACTGCAATTCAGCTGACAGAATGCGCAAACTGTCCTCTCATCAGCTAGAACATTTATTTGCGTAATGAATATTCAACTAGGAAATAAGGAAAAAAAATGTTTTCATGCTTATGCAAAAATGTTGTAAATGTAACTTCTCATAATGATGCACTCCTTTTGTCAATTTAATGTTTTTCTGTCTTGTAAAAGACATAAATTGCTTAATACAGCAGTTCCTGTGTTACTGCTAAAATGAGTAAATAATGACAGAAACCTTAATAACTCAGCAAATAGAATGTATGATAAAAGTGTGTTTAACTCGGGTTATGATAACCAATTTTTTTAACATAATACTAACATCAACAACAGTTGATTTAGCAAGCTTCCCGAATGTTGTTAGAACTGTTGCCCCTGAATGCGTAATGTCTTCCACATAATAGCTGTGCCAAACAGTGATAGCTGTCTTCCAACTATTTTCTTAAATCTATTCTTTTTATTTTAAGGCATTATAGTATTTTACAAAATCTATATTAATTGTGAGCAATTGAGCTTCTTAGCTGTTCAATAGTGCACCACACACTAAAAGCTATGTAATTTCTGATGTTTTGATTCGTTTCAGCTGATCCATATCACATTGTTGCTGGTCCCAGATTACATGAATATGCAGCAATAATTCTGATAAGAATTGTTAAAAGTCCCCATTTAAATGTTCTTCATTCAGTAGTTATCAATGGGACTCTTAAATTCATTCCTTTAGGTCATTATAACTGTTACGTGAGTGCTTATGGAAAGTCAATACAGATGATAGGGAGATGACGCAAAGCTAAAGCAGGCATTGCATGTTTTTATAAACATACGTTCGTTTCAGTTCTATAGAACTGTATGGCCCTTTAGAAACATTTATTCCATATTCTCAGGATTCGACACTACATACAAGGAAAGGCTACAAAGAGTAATCACTGCTGGAGCTTTGCCTGGGACATGCAGGGGTGGTGTTACACCTGCTGATGGATCTAAGCTCTTAAGTGGGCTATGGAGTTGCAACCAGTGAGAAGTGACAAGAAAAGCTTCTCTACTTGCTTAGCAGTGCAAAAATAAACAAGAAAAAATAATAGACAAAGGACTATGAAAAAGGACTTACTTTGGGCAGGGTGGTCTAGATGTCCTCCAGAGGTACCTTCCAACAAGCAGCAATAATCTTCATCAAAACTATGCTAAGGCAGAAGAAAATTTTAAAGCAAAGCTTTCTTCATTCCCATCTGGTTTTTGTCAGCAGTGAGGTTTTGTTCTTTCTACAGTATTTATGTCTGAATCTGCCTTTTTATCCAAACGTAACTTTTTGCTTTTATATACACCATTTTTTGTGGATTTCATAGTAAACATTTTGAAGGGAGAGACACATTCCTAAAAGGATCCCCTAAACTGTTTCTAATTTGAAAATGCAGTGAATAACTGGAACATGAGAGTTACAAATTCAGTTAACTTAAAACATGTGAGTCATCAACAGAACAAGTCAGAAACCGAGTGTTAAAGCATATTTAGGTGTTACATTTGGACTGCAGATCTGGAAAGCAATGAGAACCAGCATCATCGCTCTCCTTTTGATTCTGAAGAATAGCAGTCTTTACAGCAAGATAAACAGTTTGTATAGATCTAATCACTGGAAGCCAGGTAGTCACAGACTGGAAGCCTTGAAAAAGTTCTGAGGAATTCCTACAGGGTTATCTAAATAAGATGTGGTTCCTAGTCAATGAAAGTTATGAGCTTTCCAAGACAGAGAGAAATTTGAGACATAGAAATGAACTAGACATCTTGTTGGATATATCATGCAGAAAAAACTTTGAGCATAATTTTTACATAAAGATAAGGAACTTCTGCTATCCTTTGGTTTGTTCAGCCCAGAGCAGAGGAGGCTGAGGGGAGGCCTCATGACAGCCTACAGCTTCCTCACAAGGGGAGCAGAGGGGCAGTGCTGATCTCTGCTCTCTGTGACAGCAACAGGGCCCGAGGAAGTGGCATGGAGCTGTGTCAGGGGAGGTCAGGTGGGTGTTAGGAAAAGGTTCTTCACCAGAGGTGATCAGGCCCTGCAACAGGCTGCCCAGGGCAGTGGTCATGGCCCCAAGCTGCCAGAGCTCAAGAAGCACTTGGACAACACTTGCAGACATAGGGTTTGAATTTTGGGTGGTGCTGTGTGGAGCCAGGAGCTGGACTTGATGATCCTTGTGGGTCTCTTTCAACTTGGGATATTCTGCGGTTCTATGATTTTATGACTTTAAATTACTAACATGATATTGTTATATAGATGTTTATAGTATCTTAAGCCAAAAATAACCTAGTCTCCAGGAAACTAAATGAAGACTTAAAAATGGCTAGCAAAACATGATATTTCTTCTAGGTAAATTTCTAACATAAAAAGAAATCAGGCAGAACCTGTGATCAGGCTTATCTGGTACCATATGGTCCACGTTGCTACAGTGATATAGAAAGTAGTTCACTCAGAGAAGTGAAGTAAAATCTCCTAAGTTTTTGAGAATATGGGCTATTAAAACAAGAGTGCAAAAATCCCAGCTGGGCCATATTTAAATATGCCTTTTCTTGGAGATATGTAGGACAAACTGCCATTTTTGAGCAGTATAATCACATGTCAAGCTATCAAATTGTCCAAAAACATCATGACTACAAGGACGGAAACAGCCTTGTAAGCAGTCCCATGTGATCTTAAATGGCCACTGTGTCAGAACCAGCAGAATTCAGACAGAATTTAGCAGTGTTCTCACCACTTAAATCTCCTAAACATTTCTAGGCATGCAAGCAGTTGATTTCAGGATTCATCTGAAGAGGGAAGAAAGCTTCAGGTTCTTCTAGGCTCCACCTGTGTGTAGTGAGGTGGAGGAGGACTTCTTGGGAGGGCCAAGGAGCAAGACAAGGAATCTATCTTGGAGGCCTATGATTGTTCCAAGTTGCAATAGGAACAGATTCAGTCTCTCAGCATCTCATAGTTCAAAGGCTCTCTGAGTCACTTTCATATTCATTGCCCAGACTCTGGTGAAGATTAGACACCATTCCCTGGAAGGACATCTAGGGTTTCTTCTTGAGTCTTCATAGCTATGTCTTTCACTGACTACTGATAATTTCTTTATTTGAATTTGATCTGTTACTTTTACAAAACTGAAAAAAAAAAAGTAGAATGGGAAAGGGAAAGGATATTTTCAGTTCCTAAAGCATCCACTTGGCAAAAGACATCTGGTATTTATCTATGTCATTAATTGACTTCACAGCTGAAGGCTTCAAAGAGGAGCTGTGTGGGAACTGGAAAATAGGTTGCTTCAAAATTTGTTTTTGTTTTAACTCAGATCAATATGTTATATTTAGAGATTTCCTACAAAACAGAATTTCACTATATAATTTCAGCTTTGTAGTGTCATTCCAAGAGGGAATCAAAATACTTCATCTTAATTTTGGTACTTTTCTTATATTTTCTAGTTTAGTTAATAAAATATGTTTCAATTGGGCTTTCTAGTTTCTACTGAAAAATCAAAATATTCTCTTCAAACCTCTGAAATATTTCATACAGTTTCATTCTGTTTTGTTTTAATGGACTGTCCTCTAAGCCACTGCATTTCCATGTTGCAGTGCAGATTGAGAGTCACGTTGTTTCACTGGAGAACTTTGCCATATTTAAAAGATCGGCTGTCTAGAAGATGTTGCTAAAATCTCTTAAAGGAAAAAGAGAAACCATACAGATATCTGTGCTGAATGCCACTGATCTTTATTGGTTGTCATCACAACAGTTTCTTGTGCACATCCTGTGGGTATTCCATCTATTCTGTGCTCCAGCTTCCTCAGTCATCTCCTCCTCAGGCACACACATCTCCATCTTGCAGCTTTTGGAAGTGCTTCTTTAAAACTGGGCATGCACCACCTGCAAAATTCAGCTTGTCATACCTGCTTCGTGGTATTGCAAAGAAAGAAAAAGTCTATGGTACATACTTGATTTACCCTTCTCAGCTGGTTCCCACTAGAATAATCCAGAGCTGCTTGTTTGATTTGTCTCCTTTTGTTTCAAACAAGCAAAGCACACTATTGTTTATTAACAATTCGCTCTTCCACAGTCTAATTTAAAAAATAATAATAATTGGAAAATTATTTACCAGCGAATTTAAACTTCAACAAGTAAATAAAAAATCATGTTCAGGGAAAGCATGAGCAGTTTTATTGGAATTAAGAGCATGAAAAATTGCAGTGGAAGTTAATGTGCATTTCTAATTTTAGTGGAAGCCAATAGGAGGCATTGGTATTACAACTGCAAAACATAAACATTTAATGTGATGTGTTGTTGTGATACAGTAATTTTATGCTTTCCACTTAGCGAATTTGGAAAGAAAAAGTTAAGAGTCCAGTGCATTTCCCTCACAAGAATGATTTGCAGAGCTTCTAGAAGCATGTTCCACATGTGCGTTTGATGCATGCCAGAGACAGTAAATGCATGTCATTATGGTGGCTCTGTTGTTATCTACAGCTAGAGAGAGCAGAGTATAAAGCTGTGCTTTTGAAAGTTTGTAAAGGGTGTAATTATTTTTCTAGTTCTGTTTTAGTTGGGGGTGGGGGGAGGGAATAGGCTGCCCTGTAGGGGATTTTAAAGGAGTTGCTGGGATGAAAATACAGGCTTGAATTTAGAAGACTTCCAAAGCGTGGTATCATGCGCAGTAGCTGTTGCAAGTGCTATGATGTTTATATACAAATACACACAGATGCATAGGCCTAGGTTTTCAAAACATTTTTTATCCAATATTTTTATATTTTTATTTGTATTTATATTTTATGGTTCCATTTGGAACCATATTTTTTAAAGATGACCAGTTTATCCAGTTTTGCTCTAAGTACTATTAAAGATATCCCACTTTTCTTGCCTAAATGGGAGCTGAGCACTTTATGATGTCTGACCTCAACCGTCGGCACCGAACACTTGAAAACCTGGCCCCATGGAGCGTAGGCACATAGCACGCATCATTGTGTTTGCAATTATATGCTATGTACAGATGAACAGATAGGGAGGCATTTGATTGTGATAAAACAGATCACATTCATTTTTAGCAAATGTTAAGAAAAAACTGCTAAGAAAATCCAGCTGAGTCCCAGTGAATGTCTGAAACCTGTGTTCACAGCAAATGTGTGTGGGCGGTCCTGAACTGTTTATGTATGCTGGCTGAGAGACAACAACACAACCAACTCCAACTGCTGGAAGCCAGATGAGAAGCTACAGCAAACTTAGCGGGATAGGGAACATGCCTCTGGAAGGGAACGTTACAAGAAAAAGCCACAGGTCAAAGTCACATCATGCGTAACACTTAGAGACCTTTCCTCAACAGTTGTTTGACAAACTGTTTTCGAAGAGCATGATTTAGTAGAAAATAAAGCAACTACTAAAATAAGGGCAGGGCAATTCAGAGCAAAAAATAAAAGATTTGGAAGGGAAAAAAGAACACTTTCCCCATTATTTACAATAATGTTTACAATAAATTTGTAAAGTTTTAAGCTAGAAACACTAGAAGAGTTGTTTCCAGGGCTAACACATTTAACCTGCTTACAAGTTGTTAACTTTTCATCATATACTACTTCCCAGAAAAAGGGGGAAATCAGAAAATGTCTCAATAAAAATGCATATTCCTTCACAAAAGAGGAAGAAGAAGAAGAAGAGGAGGAAGAAGAACCAAACAACAGAACTCTACTTAGATTTTTTATAAAAACAGCTGGTTTGGGGTTTCTTTGAATATTTGTTCTCTGGGTGGGCATGAAAGAAATAAGTGAACCAGCACTCTCGTTGATAGCAAGCATATTCCAGCCACAGCCACTAACCAAAGGTAGCTCTCCTGCAGGGTGAGTCAACAGAAGATACAAAGAAGAAGGGCTGAGTAGGAATTTACACCATAATAAGTTTTGACATTCCTGATTGGTCAGTACTCTTTCAATATACTTTGGAAATAAACCTCAGTCATCTTTCTGGGAAAAGCAAAGCGTTGTAGTGAGACACTGATATTTAGATTCTGACACTGCGAAAAGTTCATTCTTTTCCCTAGAGAACTGAAGAAACTAAAGAAGATCCATCTCCATGCCATCAGGATTGCAGCCATAATTCAATTTGTTATCCAAAAGGGAAAATGAGTGTTTATTCTTTTTTTTTTCTCCTCTCCTCTCCTCTCCTGTTTTCCATGTTTTCAAATGTACCTTCAGCTTCCTGGAAGTTAAAACTAGTAAGAAAAACAACAGCTTTGTCTGTGGTTTGTTTGCTTATATCAGATTCTCTAAACGTTCTGGCTTTGGCTGGATGTGTTAAGTGAAAGTTAGCTGGGTTTGACAAGGGAACAAAGTTTACCTCTTTTTCTGAAATACATTCTTCTTGGCTGCAGTTTGAAATTTTTTGGCTTGGTACAGGTTACAAAGACCCCCCACATACCTCCCTCATGATCACAGAGTAATAGCTGTAAAGAAGACAAACACCATGGGCATGCATGCTTGCTCTGCATGTGCAGCGTTATCCTGTACAGTACTTTAATTTATAAACCATGATGTCTAGTTTTATCTGGTAGGTTTTCCATGTGTCTCCTGGAGGTACCGTTCCACAGCCAAGCAGGCCGCATTGTTAGGAATTTTTCTCTCTTTCTCTCCTTCCCTTTGGCTTGTCTTTGTCTTCAATTTAATTCCACTGACTTGCTCCCAGATTGCCTTTCTTTCACGTTGCCAATCCTCTCAAAGTGTTTAAATCATCTTGATGACCCGTTTTACTCATCTTCATTTAGGCCTAATAAGTATTTCACAGAAGGCAGTGTCTATGGTCAGCAGGACACCCTTGGGCTTGGGACCCAGAAATCTGCAACTACTCATCGTGTAAGACCAAGACACTATTTTTTCTCAAACCGTATGTGTTCTACTTAGCTTCTGTACATAACTTGCTGTTCTATAAATTTCTGCAAGGCTACACTACTGAAAACTGACAAATTCTGATATCTAGCAACCAAAACACCAATTGGTAATGACATTAGAACCTCTAGTCAGAGGGCAGAGATAGGTGCAATGAAATTCAGAATCTACTGTGAAATTCTGTTCTGCTCCAGTCTCTCTCAATCTAAACCTCTGATCTTCGAAGATGTCCAAGTGATCTGACATGTTCTTCATCTCAGAAGGTTCCTGCTGAAGTCGATGGATTCTAAATGGGTCCAGGAGAGCCTGCCTACAACTGCAGGGTGATCCACGAGACAGAAACAGGAATTTCAGCTGGCCTGGGGGCATTTTCACTCACAGCATTTTCTGTGAGATCTTTTGCTCAGAATGGACTGTGATTGCTAACAGCAAGAAGGTGGATGTGTTTATTTAGAAGAAAGCTATCTTTTCTGAGCATACAAGGTCTTGAAGAGCTCTCTTCTTCATAAGTGTAAGCTGAAAAATTACCAGCACATACATTCTTAAACAAAACATTGTGAGTTTTTTAAGCTGTCCTACTTTGATGTATTTGCCAAAGCCCCATTTGAGGATTCAATATTTCCTCTGTTGTCATCGTTAGCAGTATCATTAAGTGCTTCATGGGAGCCAAAGACTTTAGTGTTAAGTCTTCAGAAGCAAAAGCATGGAATAAAGATTGTTTAACTGAGGTGGCATTAAGCAACAACTTTCAAAATAGAAAACGAAGAGAAAATTAAAAATAATCTCATTTTCTGAGGTACAGAAATGTTATAAATCAATGTGCTTTTGCACATTAGGACTTACATTGGTCCATCGCAATGCGTAACCACTAATATTTAACTGTGAACAGGTAATGAAGAGATAAGAACGTCCTGGCAGCAAAAACATTCCAGGTGGAATTTGTTGGGAATATTAAAATGCATAAATTTAGCAAACTTTTAGAATAGCTGTAAATAGCCCAATTTGATATTTGATGCTGGAGGTTTTAACCTTGTGACTGAAAAAGGAAAAGCAACAAAATAAATCCTTTCTTAGTCCCACACAAAAAACAGACAAACAAATCAACAAACAAAACCAACCAACAGCAACAATCAAAAAAAAAGAAATCCACAGAAAGTTATGAAGGATGTCTGTTTAACACTAAACCCTCCCCTGGGTCAATCTGTTCCTGAAGTATAGTAGATACAAAGCGATATACCGTGACTGTCCTTTCTCTTAAAAATAAAATAAAAAAATAAAAAATATCTTTTACCCTGAAATCTGCCTTTCAATATTTAAATAAATTGAAAATAAGAGAAACGTTATATGTATTTGTGTGTCTGTTTGTAAGTGTATAAAAGAGGTACATCTGAGGGAAGGAGAAAATGTATTATCTAAGCAATAATGAAAAAGGCCAGACAGCATGTCGTTCTCAGAGACAATATCTTTTTTCATAGGTGATTAGTGTCTAATGTTTACGTTGGACTCGTAACAATATACATTTTAAGCTAGGATCTTCTTAGTAGACTCTGTCTTCAAATCACGTTAAAACTAATTTTCAACTCCTCTCTCCCTTTCAAGCAGTCACTGGTAAGAAAAATTCTGCATGCAAAACTTTGGAGCCTGTGCTGACTGAAAGTCGGTGTAAGATGGCTGGCTTAGCAAGCATGTTGCTAATACATAACCAAAAAAAGAATCTAGCTGTGTCAATGCCACAGTGCTAATTGGAGTAAAATGTAAGTGGGGAAGGTTTCTTCAGAAAAGCAAATGTGTGTTTCCTGGAGTACTTATTGGAAGCAGACCAGTGAAATTAAGAAGTAAGCACATCAGAAGGGAAACACACAATCACCTTTCTGTTCATTTTAAAGAAACGTTATAATCACAAAAGCCAAATGATATTAAGGAATGCTGTAAGCACAGCAGTTAGGTCATTTGGTAAACCGGACCCCACTGTTCCGAACACAGAAAAACTGATGTGAAGTTCTACACCCAGGCAAGCGTAGCATCACCTTACATTGCCAAAATGTCTGGCAGCAGTCACTGTTTAGAGAGCTGCTTCCTAAAAATAGATCTGCCAGCTGAGACAGTGAAACTGTTAAGTGCTTCGGTCGGTCACCATAGACCAATGAGCCACCTCTGAGTAAAAAAGGTATTTTAAAATTACTCGTCATACTAGGGGGTTTTGTGTTGCACAGAAAAAGGTGACGAAAGAGAAAGGATGCTGTGAAGCTGACCAAGGCTATTGTAATAGGAGCTAGACTCTCAAGGAGAGGCTGATGGAGACCACCAAGAAAAGGGAGGGGGAAAGCTGCCAGAAAGGACAAGAATGCACTAAGCTTCAAACTTAATAAAAATAATATAAATGTCAGCAGAGATTAAAGGAATTGAAATACGTAATTTTACTACTTTAACTCTTGTGAAACAGCAATAAAACCTATGACAAAAGGGGCCTGGCAAAACCTTCACATATTTGTTTTGCCTTTAAAAATAACAAAATCATTTCAACATTTGTTTTTATTTTCTCTAGTTAAAATGACTTTAACAAGTGTCAGAATTTCATCCTCTATAATTCTGGAAGCAAGTCTTTCCCTCTTAGCTTTTTTTTTTTTTTTAAATATCCAAAATCCACAAAAATCAGTCATTAACTTCAGAAGAAACAGAATTCACTCAGAACTGGTTTATGAGAAGTCTCCGTTTAGGAGTATACAAGGAGGACATCCAGCTAGACTACCCAGACAGATTCTCCATGTGACCACAATGTGTATCTGCATATATGAATGTGTGTGTAACAGATGCAATGCTGGCAGCCACAGTGAGCTTTACAAATTTGTTTCCTTCATTTAACAAGATGTCCACTTTCAACACTTACTTGCAGAAAAACATATTGGTAAGAGGGCAAAGTTCAGTCTTTCTTTTCCTTCAGTCATGAAGAAAAATATTTGATTTTTGAATGCTAGAAGAGTAGTAATACTGGGGAAGAAGATCATACCAAACCTATCACTTTATGAGTATCTTTTACAGCAGCTTCAGAGAGCATCGAATTCTGAAGAAACATCACAAATCTTTGGCCAAAATCTGGCCACTGTTTCATCAGGTACAGTCTAGTGACAAACACTTTACAGTCTCTTACACCATAGAAGCAATTCATGCTCTGAACTCTGGAACCACTCCACATCTACTCACTGCACATCTAACCAAGGATGTTACACATGCATCTTGGCTAGCGGTGCAGTCGCACAGGTAAAACGTAGTATTGTATCCCAGAACGAAGGAACCCACTTATGCCAAAGTCTGGATAGGGGGAAAGCAGAGGTGCAGGAAGAGCTAGGAGAGTTGAGTGGCTGTAGCTGGGTTCAGAAATATGGGCAGGATTAAGTTTGTTGACAGGTCTTTTAGAAAGAGTGACCGCTATCCCCTGGAGGTGTACTCCTCTCTTGGGGCCATAGCTGTACCAAATTACCTTTCCAAGATCTAGAAATGGGCTGAATGACCCTTCTGTTGCTTTTTGCTGCTGTTACAGGGGACTGTAGTCTGCTTTTCTTACGCTTATGTTCACAAAGCCCTGACTCATTACAAGATAATGCTTCAAAATTATGCTCATTTTCTCCCATAGGATAAGTCTTTTGAAATGTAAGTTTAAAAAGCATGAATTGCGTTTGTAAAGTGTTCACACACAGATGCAGTGGCTTACAAACCTTGTGGGATGTATGCTTGTCTGCGTAATACACAAAACAGTTTCTATTTTCTTTGGTAGAATATGTGCAAGTCTTTCCATAGTAGTTACAGTATTTAACTGCACTTCCGTCATGCTGCTGAGGCTCTGCTGATTTTGAAGAGTTAAATCCAGGATGAGGTAGATTTTTAATGGCATAGGTCTTCCACGCAGTATAACAGACACTGAGGCATTCAATATCAGGTTGACGTGGAACTAGAGTGTTAGTCACATTCTGATCATTGTTTTAAGCTCTTCCCTTCTATGTCCTTGATATTAGCGACATTTTGGATGTCTCTGTCTTGACTGAAAGCAATACTATTCAAATCAAGATTTCCTTTTCTCTCTCCTTTAGATCCTAATAATAAAAGTTTATTTCTCTGCATAGAGACTTCCAGGAATGGAAAGTTCAGTAAAATAATGTGAAATGCACACTAATCAGAGTAATTTACAGTCTTACACAGTTGCACCTCTTCTGAGTAATTGCTTATTGCAGCAGTATATCTTTATCAATTTTTATGTGAGAGCACTATAATTACTTAGCCAAGAACTGAAATTGCTGCCAAGATGCTGTTACAGCGTCATTACCTGTGCTCCAAACTGCTTTACCACTTCCACACTACTTTCCGCTCTTATGAAACCTTACCAAAATAGCTGTCACAATCGAATTGGTCACGATCCCAGGCAGAGTCCATTCTAATAATCCTGTAGTTGGGGTGACCCAAAAGCATTGCTCCACACTCTTCATCTTACGAGAGCAAACAGCAGCAGCAAGAGACACCACAGCCATGGACCGTGTACGAAGAAAAGACTGAAGAGGTGTTTGAAGTAAACCCCGAGTGTGCATGAGCCCCACAGGCAGAAGAGTCCATGTTACCTCTATGTGTTCCTACAAGTCCAGTTCATGAACCAAATCTGTCCACACCATCAGACTCTGATGTTTTATCGTGTGAATAGGAGTCATGCTTCACCACTTGACCAAGAAATTAGGTGTATCTCTATAACACATACTGCCACAAAGACATTGTAGATATATCCATAGCACTTCATCAGAGTTCAAATAAGTCTTTTAAGATATAGTTCTCTGTAGTTTCCTGAGTTCAGTGTGAATATGAATTAATTTATTCCAGAAGACCTACTAAACTTTTAATTCACTGTTTAATAGTGTTTATGCATTATCCTTTAGAAAGCAAGATTTTATGTTGTGAAATGATCATCCTACCTCGATGATCAGTTCAATTAAAAATAATACATATTTTTCAACTACCATAGTTAAGTCTATATTCAATACATTGATTCAATTATGAAATCATAGTACTAAACAGAAAATTTACAGCTTCAGAACAAGCAGAAACTTATTTCAAGAAAGAAATTTGTTTAACACAGATACTACATATCAAAAAAGTTACTAGGCGGATAATCATTGCATAGGAGCCAAAATCTGAGTTTCAGATTACAGGTTAGTTTTGTTCTTACCGCAGTTGATTTATTAGTTAACTAGGATATAAAGTATATACACCACATATAAAATGAGACATACACCAGATACGTTTGAGTACATATGAAACATTCTAAACTACAAGTCAATCTGGCAAATCTCAGTTCCAAAGTACATTTCTTTTTTAAGTTTATCTGAAAACAAGAACAATAAGATCCTATTTTTCCAGTTTTAAAATATATTGTAAGTCAAATGCTGAGGAAAAAAACAGTTATATAACGATATGAGAGATAAATTGCCAGTGACCAAAATCCAAATTATGAATTCAGTAAAGAAAATGATTGTACCTTCTGGGATCAGAGATAGCTTTGAATATACAGTAGCTCATTTGTGAATGAATGCAGAACTGTCAGTAAATGAGAGACCTGCTTCATTATGGCTGCCCCTCAGTTACTCTAAACCTTATTTTGCAACAGCGTGGAAAGAATAAAACTTCTTAAGCTGGTTGTCCTTCACTTTGAGACAGGATAATCTTTGGGAAACATTTTACGGTGCATCTCTTGAAGAAAAGTGCATTAGCCTTTACTGAAAAAAAAGTTTGGTTGACCTTGAAAATAAAGCATTCATGAGAAGTATGAGCAGAAGTTTTCATTATTCCGTAAGCCCTCCCTCCAGAGGGACAAAAAATTCCACCCTCCATTGCAGCTCCACAATACCAAGTTGCCAGGCAACCAATCTTTTATGGTGGATCGCCATGGTGACTGATGTAAACAAAATCATAAATCCCATTACCTAGCTAAGTACTAGGACTGTGCTATAAAAGGAGAAAGAGTGACTCTGAAGTTAGAAGAGCAGTGACAGCGGAATTAAAAAAAAATGCTGTGGTTGATACTATAGTTAATATGGTAGTTAGTATGGTTCTTTTAATTAAACCTTCTCTTCTTCCATTTTTGTACTGGCCATTCCAAACCATGTTTCTCCAAATTTAGAAAGTGTACTATCAGCGTAATTAAGTGGGCTAAGGAAAACCACTACACTCAACAGGTAAACCTTCAGCCACAATAAAACCAATCTGCACAGAAGAATAGCACTAACATTGTTGCTGTGGGTTGAAAAGCCTTTAGGGCAGAGAAACAAAAGTGGAAAGTCAAAATTGGTAGGCTTTGCCAGATAAAACCCAGTTCACTTTTGTTCCCAGAGAACATACTGAGAAATTCAGATTGGCTGCAGAGCCAGGTCAGATTTGGAAGCATGGGCACACGCACAGAAGGGTCTTACATCTGGTGAGATTATGGCAAAAGACCAGAACAGGACAAACACCTGGAGTTTTCCTGGACTCTGTTGTAGTAGGTCTAATACCCATTTGGATACCCATGTCAACACATCGCTTCAGCAACACCCTTGAAAGATGGAAGAGATGAAGGTTTACACCTTTGCGTGCAAAAGGCTACATTTACATTTATTTATCTACTTAATATCTATTTATTTGTTTGTATCCTTCAGTGTACGTCAGAGACAGGGAACTTCTGGACCTCACCTTCTTAAATCCTACTTCCTTCTGGATAGAGTGTGCCTTTTGAAAAACTACAAGATCCCCCTAAAAACAGTATCCATTTAGTTCACTGAGCTTTTCTTAAAATACTTACATCTGCAGAGAAATGCAATAATGTCATTTTTGTGACTGATTATACTTCTAAGTATGATCTACATAGAATATTTCCAAGTATAAATAAATATATATGCAAACAGATCTATTTGAGCGCTGTTTTTAGTCTGACCTTACGATTTCTTACAAAACTAAAATGTGTTTATGACAGCAAACTAATAGTAGTGCAGAGAGTAATACTGTTTTGAATGTATACTGATCATTTTAGCGCACTGCTTATTCCTTAAGTTAACACCACTGGGCTTTTGAAAGTATTCTACATTGTAAATATTTTGCAAGGATTCAGCAGTAATATAAGAAAAATAATCTTTTATGGACACCTTCCTTGAAACAATTTGCAAATTTATTTTGTTCCAATTTCCTATTTCCTCAGAGCACCATCTTTTGTAAATGAGTTAGTTAATGGTGAAGCAAGAACAGAAGGCAGCCTCTAGTAACAGGAAGTCTAAAAGTACAGCATTTAGTTATTCTGTTTAAATGCTTCTTCATTCAGGTTCAATCACCTTCTAGGCTGGTGCAGATGCAAAGTAAATACATAAAACTTAATCAGTTAGCATTGATTTTACCTACCCTCCCTGAAAGCATGATACAAACTTATATTACCATTGTTTAGCATCTGCTGTCATAGAATGTTTGGATAGTAACAGAAAAGATGGTTCAACTATCAACTTGAGTTTAATTTTATGACGTATTTTTCATGAAAATACAATAGCACAAAAATTGTATTCCTTTTATAGTTAAAAAGCAGTCAATTACTGCCAACATTTCAATGAAAGGCCAAATAGCTTTTGTGCCTTTAATCTCCATAATCTTTGTTATAATGTCTTTTATTATATTATAATCACAGATTGAAATAAAATAATGAGATGCTATTAACATATAATTGAATAGGTGATTTCTAAAGCCTATACGATACTTTCCATTCCATATGTAATATTCAGTACTCTACCACTTTTGCCATGCTCGGTAAAAAAAACATGCTTCATAGAAGAGAAGGGTAACATATTTTTTAATTACCTTGGTTTATATTCATCTAAAATATAGCAGATTACTGAAAAGTATGTACAGTTAATAACGTACTTCAGAATCTAGGGGACTGTAAATTGACAGCTTGGAGTTTTTCACATGAGTAGACACAAGGAAAACAACAGAATTAAGTACTAAATAGGTAACAGAGAGGGTAATCTTAAGTTTTTCCTCTCTAACTTCTAAAATCCTAACTGTAGGATAATATAGGATTGGATTCCTTTCAAAATGAAAAAGAGAGTGTTGTAGAATTGAAAACCTTGGCCTAAAATGAACACAACAGAAAACCACACTAGATATTCCACTATTACTATTTTTTTTCATTTTTCCTCCATATAGACTTAAAAAACTGGACTATAATTACATCTTTCTTATAGATCATTCACCCAAATGTTTTGCTGAATCCATCTGACCTTCCAACCACAGTGTCAATGACGAGAGTTTTTTCTGGCATTATGTGCAGGTTCTCCCAGCTTCGTAAGTCAGTCTGAAATGACAATAAAAGGAGTTGGGTTGTGTAGGGGAAGTATGAGCAAGCAAGAAAAATAAGGGTAGCTAAATACTTAAGCTTTCGCTTATCTTCATATTATTTGGATGAGAATAATCATAGGGCTCAAGTGGCAGTTATCCACATCACAGAACCACCACAAAATTTAGCACAATACAACAGTTTCTCTTTCTGAGAGGCCTAGGACTGAAAACACATGGATGCTGTGGAGGACAAATACATTAGCAGACTGAGTACAATTAACTTACATTGTACATGACTGTCCTTTCATAGTCTGGCCAAAGTGAAAAAATTACACCTCTAGGTACGCATATTTTCATTACACCACATGTGCAAGCGGGAGATGAGTTATTATGCAGCACTGGGACCTCAGAGGGCTTTACAGTTTTCAAAATCATGAATTATTGCAGTTTAAAAATATTTGAAGAAAAATTAGCTTAGTATTTTAATCAACTCAGATTGCAGTCAGAAATGTCTTCATCTCTACTTCTTCAGGACTTTATTGGGTATTCCTGCTCTTTTAACTGAGAACAATGTTTTGTCCTGATATGAAGGACTCTTGGAGGAGGTAGTTATTTTTCTCTTGCTATGATTCACTATACCAATAAAAATCATTTGGATTTTACCATGGGTGACACTTGAGTGAAAAAAAATGTGGTGACAGACTCTCCTACCTTTCTCTAAGGTTAAGTCATCCGTTGTTCCAGTTCTCTGGGAGGTCTTGTCTTCCCATTTGAAGAATGTTACTCAAATAGCAATATTTTTCTCTTCTATATGAAAATATTCCTACCAAAGATTCACTGAAATTGGCACATGGATAATTCTTCTGTTGTCCATTACTATTCAAAACTCAAACTAAAGCAATTAGTTAATTATCACCTTTCTAGCCCAACTTGAAAAGGCTGAGAACTGGGTGGCCTTTCTGAAGAGCACAGTCACTCAAGCCTCATATCACTCCTTTGAGCTCAAGCATGGAAGTAACAGGCAGGCATGCCTATACTGAATGGTCCAAGGAGGATATAATTTGTCCCCCACACATCAAATCTGGCTCTATCACTGCAAACATTTTTTTAAAATTTAAATAAGCAGTTAGTCTCTCAGTGAAGCCTCAGGTTCACCTGAGAGCACTCAACCTGTTCAAGTATTTGTAACTAATGTGTTGTTCCAAAAATCTCACATAACCAAATACGAAGTGCTGAGTAACATTTATAGAAACAAGGAATAATGACTTGTCAATAAATTAGTTGATCCACTCTTGACATATAAATTATATTTATTTCAGATTTTGATTTTAAATTATTTTCAAAGAGATTTTAAATTTAGAACTTATTTGTTTTCCATTTTTGACAATTCAGTCATCAGAAATAATTACACTACTGATATAGGTGCTGTGTACAGGTATAAACTAAGACTCTGGAGCCGTGATTTCTGAGTTCAACCAGATCATCGCCTACATGTGACCATTTGACTTTATGTTATTTCAACAAAGAGTTGAACTGTATTTTTATCCTCGTAATCAAATCATTGTTGGTGTGGATCTGTTGCCCAAGAATGTAGCTATTGGTCAGCAGCAGAAATACTGTGGTAATAACAATTAAAATTAACTCATTTTTTAATTCATATTTTTCACATATTACAAAAAATTCTTTATTTACTCCTCAGTATTGTACAGACAAGCAACCATAAAATATTGTTTAGATTATCTTCTTAGCCAGAGGTAATGTAGGACAAATAGTGTCTGCCCAATGTTGCAGATCCCAGAGGCTGCTTATTTAAATCTTCTAGTATGACAACTTTCCCATCAGAAAGTTTGTCTTAGTGTCGTCTAAGAACTTTGTAAGTCTCCTAATCCCTCCTGAGAGTAATCCCTAACTTCTACCTTGACACTAGAAGAAAATGAGTGGAAATCCCTCTGCACAACTGTTAATCGCACAGAACATGAAACATTTTACTCTTACTGTAATACCTGTTCTGACTAGTCCACAGAAGAAATATTTCCTTCATGAACATTGGATCCCATCCTTAATGTCTCAGTGGTAGATGGAAAAGAGAGTGATTTGTTGCAATTCGTTGGTTTTTGAGATTTTTTGCCTAGTCTAAAGAATCTTTTCATCAAGGTAAAGCAACTTTTAACTATCCTATTAAGAAACCTCAAGATAGACAGAAGGTTGTGGGGAACAGACCAGTGTTTATAAAACCCACAAACCATTTACTTCCAGAAATTACCAAATCCTTGTGAAATCCATAGCATGTACCTTAGCCCTCAGATATTACTTGCATTTGTTCTGAGAAGAATATGTATGATGCGCACAACTATAGCCTTAACATGATCTTCACACTGCAAGCATTCACGTCCAGATAAGTAGATCACATCTCTGAACCTACAACCCCAGTAAAACACACAGACATACCACACTGTACATGGATCCCATATCTATTTAGATCAAATCTGTGTGGTGCTACTAAAGTAATGTCTCCTATTTTATTACATTGACCCACAATGGCAGAGACAGATGTTGGTGGTGTGGCAGTAGAGGTTGAACCTTCCCACCAATATTCTGTTTCGCGTTGTTGCCGTGTGACAGATGGCAGCAGAGGGGCAGCCTGACACAACGGCGTCTGACATGGAAGTGCAGATGGAGCGAAGGGGTGGAACTGAATTCCTCCATGAGGAAACAGTGGCACCCGCTGACATTCATTGACATTTGCTGAATATATCTGGAGACCAAGTAGTGGATGTGAGCACAGTGATGCAGTGGTGGTGCGTTTCAGCAGTGGCAACAGCAGCAGTGGGGCACCTCTGCTGTTACAGATTTTTACAGGCATGGCATGCAGGCTCTTGTTCATGGCTTGTGAAAATGCATAGCTAATGGTGGTGACTGTGTCAAAGAACAGTGGTTTGTAGCTGAGAATTTGCTCTATGAAATGGTGTTATTGTGCTCTTTGTATCTGTTGTAGTTCCCATGGAAATAGGTATTATTTTCAGAGCAACCTACGTGTTTCTTTCAGTACATTAAGGGGTCTGATTGAAAGGAATTAGATGAAGTAAATGTCATTTGATCAGAATGCACAGCAGTGAACAAAAACAATGACTTGCCAGTAGGGGAACATTTTTCGTATTCAGTTCCTCTTCGATCCCTCAAGGAAGGCATAAAAAACTTACAGTTTTACAGGTACATTATACATTTTCAACGGAGGTACTGATCTTGTGGCACTTCATAATATTACTGCTACTTCTTCCCCTTTTCATAAAACATTAACACTTTTTTTCCCGTTTCTTCACCATATCTCTCTACTTCCCTATGTTCTGTGTCTCTTTCTCTTACTCACTGTTATTAATGGCCTTCCTCTCTCAGGTGTTCTAATTAACCAACATTGCCATAGTTAACTAAAACTAATTATACTTAACTTGTATTCAGGTTAGACTTTCCTGCTTTTTCTCAAACTTGACGGAGGAATGCTGGATCTGAAAGCTTTCTTTTTTCCACCTGTAGCATCTCGTCTAGTAAGATATGACCTCTTCCTACAGTCTTCTGTGAACAAAGGATCTCTCTATGTAAAGAATAAACAGTATATTGACTAGGCTTATCTTCATTGTATACAATTTATACCAACATTTTTAAATGTTTATAAGTTTAAGAGAGGAGACCTAAACAGCTGACTAGTTTCAATAAATTACACCCCTTTATTTGCTTTTAGATGCTTTTTAGGGGCAAAATCTTTGCTTCTCTACCCTTCCTGCACAACTGTGTATTTCCTCAGTGGTATGAGCAATGTTTGGATATGGCAGAATACCAGTTGTGTGTGCAGCCAAGAGCTTAGCAGGATTCAAGAAAGGATTAGACATTTCTGTGGATAATGAGAGTACCCAAAGCTCCATTAAACAGTGTAAAAAAAAAAAAAAATGAAAGAAATAAATCTTAATTCTCAAATACTGAAAACAAACACTATGCGGTTGGGAGCCATGTAGAAAGTTTTACCAGTAAGTAAGTTACTCCTCTTTCTACAGGAATGGAAGAAGATAAATGCATTCTATTTAGAAGACTAGCCTTTGTTTCCTATATTCCTTCATTGTTTTGTAATCAAGCATGTTTTAGTTGCACTAAGTTTGAGCACGGTTTGCCACCTAAAAGAAAATGTATGCAGTTGTATCTTGAAAAATCATTGTAGTATATAACAACTGAGACAGTAGGGTACAGCAGAAATAGTGCTGAGGGTAAATGTGACAAGTATACCTAAAATAGAGCAAATAATCCATTTTTTCCCCCTTTTTCTACAAAGGAAGATCAGCCGTTCTGTTTTTTTTTTTGGTTCTGGATTCTAAAAGCTTCTTGTTCCTTTCTGTAAACAGAGGAGATCAGATAAACAACAGAAAGAACAACACAGTTGTTAAAATAAGTTCAGCCTGGAAAATAATAATTACTCTATTTCTCAGTATTATACACAAAAAGTAATCAAAAAAGAAAGAGAGAAAGAAAGAAAGAAAGAAAGAAAGAAAGAAAGAAAGAAAGAAAGAAAGAAAGAAAGAAAGAAAGAAAGAAAGAAAGAAAGAAAGAAAGAAAGAAAGAAAGAAAGAAAGAAAGAAAGAAAGAAAGAAAGAAAAGATCATTCATCTTCAGAGCCTTCCTTTGATTTCTGACAACTGAAACAAAATTAGATCACAAAATCTTTCCTGTTTTCTTTCATGTCCCTCTAAAGAAGAGGGCAATCAGAACAAACAAGTCTCATATACCTCCAGGAAATGCTTGCGTAAGGCTTATTTATCTTTTAACTAACATTTGTTAACCATAGATTAGTGGAACAGCCTCTTGTAATTATGGTTACTGTTCCATTTGTGGCTATCTTCACGAGGGCAGTGAATCTTTAAATTACAGGCTGACCACCCGGGAGCACAAGTATTGAATCAGCCACATCTCCATAGGCACCACATTTGGACGATTATCCCAAAAGATGACATGCTAACAAGCATATACAACAAAGAAGGTTTATCCTCACAGCTTCAGAGTCACTTTCAGTCCCCACAGTGGTTTCAAGCTCAATAAAACCAGGGTGGCCTCGGACATAATGTGTTCAATTTTAGTAAGGGGGAAATAGCTAGTGAAGACTGACTTTGTTAAATACCACTCATACTGGTACATATCACAGAGTCCTTCAGCTATAATCTCAGAAATTAGGCTGCAAGAGAAGTTAGGAAACCAGATCAATGAAAAGGTTTTAGTTTGATTAAAGGCTTTATAAATCTGAGATATATACACATACACAGATGTAGATGTCTATATATACATACACAGATACACACACACATACATTTATATATCGACTGCAAAGAGAAACAGAGTGATTATTTTATTCCTAAGAGTCTCTGTAGTTAAAAGGATTTTGCTATGTGTTTGTTACTGTCTTTACTCACGCCTCAGGGCCTACGATTCAAGTCACTACTTCCAAGATAAAAGACACTACAGTCTCTATTAGCAGATCATTCATCTGAGATTTAATCTTTCTGAACTCCCTTGGGATCAGATCACAGACTGAGTTCTCAAATGTCTGGATCCAAAGAAATCTAGTCAGCCAGCAAAGGGCATTTAGAGACCATGGTGCAACAGCATTCCCTTTTCTCACAATTCCACGTAATTTGTGTGCCCAGATATCATTTGAAGGACTTTCAAAGAAAATGGTTTCACCTGAGTCTGAGATGTATAAAAATTAACGTACAAGGCCACACATATTCTTGACCAAAGGATTTTCTGCTAGCCTTATAGCAGAGCCATGGCCTTGCCCCTGCCTGGGATACAATCACAGATGCATAGGCAATATTAAACAAAGTCGGCTCTTTCCTTTGAGAAAATTTGCTCTTGTATAATTATTGCCTAATAAATTAGCCCTTTAGAATAGAATTTCAGAAAGAGACACAGCAGTCTTCAAAAATCCTGCTCTAAGTAAATAGTGGCAAGGAATTGGGCTTTAACTCACTTGTCATTCATTTTTTCTACAATGCATAAATAATGCATGAGTGATATATATATACATAACGACACTTTTCGGTGGCATCTAGGAATTCAAAGACAGTTTGGTTTCTCACTGTGGAAGGCATTATATAAACACTGATTTAAAAGGTGGTCCTTTCCCTGGAGGCCTTGCAACACAGTTTTCATGCTATGCTGATGGATGCTCCACCATCTGTTCAAACTCAGTCACCAAGTGATTGCCTAATTATATGTGGACAATGCATATCTAGTCCTGAAATGTTGCAGTACGGAGAATTCCAGGTGAGCAATCTGTACTTGTTGTTGTTTTGCAACTATAACATGTATTTTGAATTGTTTCTGGGATGCACAAAAATGTCGATACAAAGCTTGAAGTAGGGATGGTTTTACACAGTCTATAGCTGGTGCACCTGCACTGCGTACAGCAACCCCTGCCAGAAGCCCACCACCTTTTTGCCTCTTATCTCCATGCTGGGTTGAGATCCGCGTACATCACTACCACACAGTGCTTGTTGTGCTCCGGTTTCCTTTGGAAGGAAGACCTTGGCAGGCAGGAGCCCTAACTCAAAATCGTGGTTCCTCTGGTCTGGAGGAGCAGGGTTGAAACGGCCCTTGTGGGTCACACCTGTCCCGCTCCAGGGTGCTGGGAGGTACCCTAGGACCACAGCTTTGGGAGAGTAATGGAGCTTGCTGTGACTGCTCAGCAGATACAGACTTTGTGTTACCCACTCCTTCTCCTTCTAACAGTAAGCGAGAAGAAATGGCTAGAAATAAGGACCTGATTCTCCTGAAGTATTGACTTCTCTGGGTTTCTTTCCTTGAGTGATCTGTGAAAGTTCTCCCATGAGATGTCACTGGTTGCTCCCTCGTGCCATGGGGAGAATGCAGACAGACAAAAAACTGTTATTTATCCCAAGGTTTTGGAGTTTTCTCTGCACAGTCATTCTTTGCTACCATTACCACTATGTATCACCTGCCTCCTTCTCTGAATCTTTGGGTCTGGATTCAGAGCCCTGTCACTTGCACCAAACAACAACTTAGTTACTAAATGGCATTTCTGTAACACTGATATTGTTGCATTTTCTTTCTGTCAGTTGGCAAAAAAAAAAAAAAGATATTGAGGCTCTCATCTTCAAACTGCTTTTTCTTCTAGGTCTGTGCAGCCACAACTATATTTTTCTAGCATGAACTTCACTACTGAGACTGTTTCTTTCTGGCAACAACATGCTGCTTATGGAGAATGGCTCATTCTATTGTTTCCCTATCAAAAAAAAATTTAGGGAAGTGACGGAAAAAGTGGAACAGTTACAAGACAAAATAACTACACTTGCAATGTTGCTGCACTCTTTTCAGGCTTGTGCAGCTTATGAAGGTAGCTTGCTTTAGATACCAAAGAGCTGGAAAGCATTACAGAGACATGATGTACAAAATCAGCCATTTGCACAAAAAATAATAAAAAAAACACTTCTGCCTAATACGATAGATGAACAATGTGCTGAGGGCAGGAGTACAGTTAGGAGCACTGACAGATGGAAGTCTGATGTAAGAAGAATCTCTATAAGAGTTCTTGGTAACACCTCTACAAATATTTATCTAATTATTTATTTATGTTTGAGAATGGACTAGAAACTAAATTAACAATTATTCCATATTTGTGGAAAATATGTTTGAATGCTTTGGGGATTTGGCATGATAAAAACCATCTCTAAATATATTTCTAAGACAATTTACCTCTCCTTTTTGTTTTGTGGATTTAGAGAAACATGTATAGATACTATATCCACCCTCACTAGGGCTATAGCTAGGCCTATAGCTGAAGAAAAAATAAAAAAATTTATACACAGCAGATTTTTTGTGACATCTTCGCGTTGTCTGAAGGATTCTTGAAATGATGGGTATCGTGCTGTCTAAGGCTGCTCTCATCAGAAGCTGGCTATCTCTGAAGAGCAAAATCTTAGCCCAGAATCAGTAGGTCACTTATGAATTGTGCAACTCAAGACTGGACATGTGTCCAAGCAGATGCATGGCAGGCATGCAGAATGCAATTCAGCATTACTTATCTCAGTTTTCCTGTACCTTCACAGCAGACACTTTTTCAGACAACTGGAGACCTAGACTAACACATCTATCTGCCACAGTGGAAGGAACTGCATCCCATGTGTTTTTCATGTTGGTCTGGAAATTGTCTGTAAACTATGAAAAATTCTGTATTATCTGGAACACGCGGTGTCTAACACCGACACAAGGAGTCTCGAAAGCCTTTGCAGGCAGGACCCCTAGGACTCCGTGGGGTTGTGCCTCAGCAGTGCAGTAAGGCAGTTATGTGCAGAGGGGTTCTTGTGCTCTGCTTGTCTCTCATTTTGTGACTGAGAGAAGGAGTGGTTAAAAGTCAGTGACTGGCGACTGCTCTAAAGCTGAAGCTAAGCTAAAATTAATCTTAGAACCACAAACTATTTCATAACATCTTTCATAATAACAGCATTTTATTGCTTTGTGATGCTAAGTCCTTCCCAATTCTTCAGTCTGAAAAACCTCTGTTGTACTGGCTCCTTCCTGTTTCATGGAAGGGAACAGCTTGTATGAATCAGGGATGAACCAGTCTCTGAAGTTTGAATACCCAGCTATCTCTCTTTGTCTTGACTGTCCAGACAGAGCAGAGTTACATCTTCAAACATCTTCCCATTCTTCCACTCTTGTCCTCTGAGTGAGGGAGCTGTGACTGAAACCAGGACATTGGTTGAGCTCACGGATAATAGTAAGAGAAGCACATAGCTGTCGTTTGTGTTCTGTATCCAGTAAAAAGCAATTTCTGTTTGAAATTTTCTTGTATTCTTTTTAAACAAAACTAAACTCCTTGTGAAGACACAGGAGGAGCTTTTTAAATTGAGACCCCAAATGTCATCCCTTGTAACTCTAAGGATCACCTGAAGAAGTCACAAAGTCTTTCAATACACAAACATCAAAGTCCTTTACTTAAACATCTCAAGAAACAATGGGTTAATTCACATGCAAACAAAGTCGGTGTTATTTATGCCGTTGACAGTCTTTTAAGAGCTTATTCAGTCTTTTTTCAGATTTTTTGATTCTTCAGTATTCTGGAAAATCTTGGCTGGCTTAACAATGTCCTTAAACTTTTCAATTTCTTCTTTGAGGGTAAAGAATCTCCTGTTCTCCTCTGCTTTTCTGGCAGTCAATGTTCTTACAAACAGACTGAAACAGTTAAAGAGCAAACTATTTTAACTTAGCATAAATACAGCAATTAGAGCACAAACACAAAAATGTAAATCATTACTAAATCCACTTTTTCCCCCACACCAAAATAAAACTACTGATGTTAAAGGGTGGATATGACAAGCTCGTCTACAGAGCTTTCACAGTCAGTTACAGCATAATAGCAAGTGTAGAGCATTTATTACATGCAGTGCTGGACACTGTAGGGCTTCATTGTCAATCTGCAAGCAAATGACTGTTCAGCATTTGGATGGAGTACTCAGCCAACTAAGATTACCACAGAAGACATGGGACATGAGAAGAATATTGTTTTCTGACCATGAAAAGACCACACACGCGGTCCATGTGGAATGCACACTGGACCATCTTCAAAAACATAGAAGTTGCATTCTCTGTAAGGCTCACAGGCTGGTTTAATTAAATATAGGCATTAGGCTGTAAATGTGTTGGCAGCTTCACACTGAAATGCTGCTGCTCTACAAGCAACTTCCTCGCTGTATTCTGTTCTTTTAAAAGGCGACAGTACTTTTTCATTCTACTTACAACTATAGAGATCTGTGAGGGAAGATGCTTCTGTAAGTCAGAATCTTGAGAAATTCAACTTGAAAAACCCTAAATTAAATTAATATTTATGGATTAATTAAGAAATTAGAAACAGGGAGACATTTATGTGATAGAAGCTTCAAAAGATAACTATTGATCATATTATGAATTAATTTCTTATCATTTTCTATTTTATTAACAAATTTTTATGGAGCAGTATTTACTGCGTAATATTATTACATTTTCTATACAAATATCTTTATGTATGTACTTATGCAGAATGCAGTTTATATTTTATTCAGTTTACAGTGTCAAAGCTAGACCACAACTAAGAACACACATTAAAATATTTATGGCTAAAAATATAATTAAATGAAGCTTACTATAAGAGCAGTGTAAAATTTTAAGAACATAAACCTGATCTGCTCTCCTGGTATAGCTACTTTTAGGCTTGAAAAATGGTCCAGATAACATTGTTTTTCTTCTTGAAAAAACATCCTTCCATGGATAAAAGTAAATATTGATAATAATTCTTTTCTGTTTGAGATACATTTTCTAATTGCAGGCTACATATGCACCTAGCACACTGCTATGAGGTCATGATCCATGTGGCCTGCTGATTCATATGGCTGCAAGCTTACAGTTACATTCTTATTCTATCTTGCACAAGCCATTAGAGATGGAGTATGAAGCTAGTCTTTTCCATTTCTCCCCATTAAAAGCAGGAGAGAGAAAATCTGTCCGAAAGGGATACACAGACACAGACTAAAAGGGACATAGGCATTGTCTGTTTTGCCTGTTAAGAGGATTTCTTGTCTAGAGAAGGCCACTCTCCCTTTTTACAGTTACACATGCATACCTTCATGAGCTAAGTTCACAGCTTTCCTATTCCAGTACAAAAGAAGAAGTTTTGTACTTCTCATGAATTCAGGAAGCAGTAAGCTTAGGGCTGAAGAGGACACTGATTCCTGTTGAACAGAATTTTTTGGTAGCAATTTTGACTTACCTCCAGACTTTCAATGGGCCATGGGCAAATGTGTGCAGGCTGAGCAAAGGAGTAAAGCTAATGAGAAAAAGGTGATCACAGAAATGAGAGGGACTCGAAGACTTCCAGCCCCCAGAATCAACATAGAATCAACAGTAGCCTGGAAAGCTCCTGCTTGGTGGCAAATCTGGATAAAGAGTGTACCACTTCTAACATCAAGCAGACCAGTTTGTCTGAGAGATGCTCTTCTCCAGTTGCTTGTTGTCCTGATGGCAAATCACATTACATCTTCTCTTTTGATCTTTTCTATTTCAGGAGTTAAGGTCTGAATTTGGGGGAGGTCTTGCTATCAGGACAGCCAACTTCAAGCAGCTCTTACCATGTGGAAGCAGCTTTTCCAGGTGTTTTAGCTTTCTGTCTCAGTGAGCAAGCGTGGAAGTATTTTTTTAAGGGATACATCTCGCTGAGATGGGTGGCTGTCCATTATCTGCACTGCTGTGCCTTTAGTAGCTACACTAGTTCTACTACTGTTTTAAGACTCAGAGTAAAGCTCTCCCATCTTACTCCTTTGAAGCTGGTTCTTTGAGACAAATTCTTTGAATTCCACACAGTTACCAAATCATGTCTGAGGTTGGCTTGGCTGCGCTCCGTATACCTCTCAGGCACTTCCCACCAGCATTACTGTCTTTGAGGTGACATCCTGTGGGCTTTGGAGGGTATGTTTTACTTTCCTCCTCCCTTACCACGTCCCACAGATCCAGGGGCTCTCGTGAAAGACAGCAATGTACTTAATAGCCTATTTCCAGGCTACCTTGACATGATGGACGCGCTGAGCAGTGCAGGTCGTGTGTAAGTAGCTTTGTAGCTACGGCGCTGGTACAGCTTGAATGGAGCATTCACGTCCCCTGGTAGCTGTGGATATACATCACTGAGTAAATAAATGCTCCTCGGGAGGCACAGCGCTGTTTATTCCTGCTCTGAGGAAAAAAGTTATTTAAATAGATGGCTTAGAGGGAGCCAAAGTATTTGGAGGAATGGAATGAATGTTCCGGTCTTTACAGCTGAAGTTACACCTCTCTGTAGTTCCCGATCGGTGTCCGTGCAGTCCTCGGGGCACGGTGTCTCCTGGTTTTGTGGTGCAGGGCTGCTGGACGAGCTGCCACTGTACCAGACAGACAGCTGTGCCTTTCCATTGCCAGGAGCCTGCATCCATGCACATCTCAAGCCAGAGTTCAGCACTAAAAACATGTGTTGTTTTAATCTGCTTTATGTCTAGTATTGGTAATAGCAGCAGCAATATAACCCATTTATTTTGCCTGAATGAAAGAAGCCAAAAGCCACTCTTTTAATGATTTTTCCATTCCTGCTGTTTATATTTTTATAGTGTCTATTAATTGGAGACTATTAGTAAAACAATACTGCGCACGTTATTTAGGAGCCCTGTTTAAAAAGAACTCATTAGCTGACAAGTTGTTACAGAGAAATACTTCAGTGTTTAAAATAAATAAAAAAAGGGTGCATGCACTTCAGTCCCATGTTGTGCAGCCGGCACTAAAAGGAGTTCCCTCGTTTTCTAAAAGCCCATCCATGGGGGAGAGTGAGCTTACTTCCTAAGGAAATTACTGTAGAGGTGTCTGTAAGAGAAAACCAGGCACTGCTTTGCAGCTCTACAACTGCAATGAGAGCAGTCATGAATGAACGCCAAGCCAAAAGAATGATGCATGTTTACATTATGCTTACTATACTATTCCTGCAAATGGATAAAAGTGTAGCTGCTGCGAACAACTGCCATGTATAGAGGTTAGTATTCAGGAAAGCACAGAGTTCTGGGTATGGGGCTCCATGTCAAAATTCTGCTCTAAAGAACCTTCCTGCAGACGGCTGCAGAGGTGAGGAGGCTGCTGTGCTGGCACTGCAGCAGGCAAGAAGAGCCTGGCAGAGGGCTGCACCTCCACAGCTGTTCTGTTCTGATCAAGGCCTTCATTCAGAGAAGATCCCTGCCCCTCACTTTGTCCTGCGCCTTTACCGGGAGCAAAGCCTATCTTGTGCACTGCCGCAGCGACCGAGAAGGACCGCGTGCACTTCTTCCGGCTCCTGGAGAGGTGTCCCCTTCCAGCTGGTGCAGGGTGCACTGCACTGCTGTTTGTGGGACCGCATGATGAAACAGGCAAAGGAGCAAGACAAGTCTGGGATCATCCTTAAAAAAACAAAAGATTGTTTCTAACCTGAGTATATTCACTGGATACCTCATCTTGTGGCTTTGTGACCACTTACACTGACACCATAGGACAAGAACTAAGTAGGTGAAAGGCACATGAGCAACACTACTGCTGAACAACGGGCATATGTAAGCCATCCTCTTAGAGCAGAGAAACAAAATCAGCAAATGGATATGCCTTTTGGTTTCTATGAGAACAGTTAATGATATTTTCTTTCTGTATTGTGAATTCTCTTACTCCTCATAACCATGAGGTTTCCCAGAGTGAAACATTTACAGATGCCAAAAAAGATTTTAAAAGTTTAGATGGTGACTTGAGAGAAAAGCACTTTTGTTATTTCCTTCAAGGTTAGCAAATCAGTCTGATAAGGCAGAAAGGTTGATTAGCAAGCCTGCAATGCATTGGAAATCAGAAGCTGAGAAGAGTGGTGAAAATGATCTGAGGAGCTTTGAGCAACCTGATCCAGTGGGAGGTGTCCTTGCCCGTAGGAGGAGGTTGGAACAAGATGATCTCTAAGGTCCCTTCCAACCTGAACCGTTCTATGATTCTATGATTCTATGATTTTTTATTGCATAGGTCTAAAAAATCAGTGTCTTCACTAAGTCTGTCTTGGAGAAAAAGTGTTTTCAGGAGCAATTCTTACTTTCTGGTTTGCATATTTGCTTTGTGACACCAGTGCTTTAACATCTATGACACAGTAAGTGCGCTGGCCAAGTGACTGCTTAAATAGGAGCAGAAATGCCTGCTGATTAAATTCTGTCAAACTCATCAAGAAGAAAACAAGCGTGATAACAGAGTGTTGAAATTGAATGATTCAAGTAGTGTTACATTTGCAACTTAATTCCTTGAGCCTGACTGTTTCCTCTGGAGTTACTAACTTCTAAAGCCCTCCTGAGTCCTATGTGGGCCGGTACAGAGCAGATCAGCCCAGGTCTCAGGCAAGCTGGCATGCAGGCCCACCTGTATACCCCAGCACAGGTAGTACACACACTGTCAAGTTCTGTCATCAGCCAACAGGAGCCTGCAGGCAGACAGGAGGCTGAAGAGTGTTGCACCTAATTTCTGTGTCTATTACACAGCTCAAGCAGCCAGGTGTAAGGACACCATGTGCTATCACACAAAGCTCACTGTCCCTGAGGCAGGGGGCAGAGGGAAGGGGATGGCGAAGACCTGACGGCTTCTGATTGCAGCCAGAAATAGTGACACCTCTGGAATACACAGCATGAGTAACCCCGGACTCTCTTGTAACAGACTCTCAAGTTAACTTTGAGTCCCAAAATACTCTAAATCTGCATTCTCATGTTTCAGCTCATCACAGGCCGAGTGTGCTCATGTCAGGGGGTCTTCCAATACCAATGTTTTGCACCTAACTGACACATGCAAGACTTTAGCAAGTCTCACCAGCTAAACTCCCCTATACAGAAAGAAGTCATAAAGACACTTCCCTGACAGCTTTCTTAACTCATTTGATCAATTAGTCCTGAGGATTTTAACTGACTGTACGTAAAGCACAGCTTCCCCCCATAGCCACTCCTGCACACATCAGAGAACTTGTGTATCCAGCTAGCACTACGGGAAGGCTGATGGCAGCAAGCTCCCAGTTTCCTTGCTCTCTCTCAGTGCATTTACATGCCAGACTAATGAGGGTGGATGACAAGCTGCTGTTCTTCATCACAAACCTTACAGATCCCTCATTAGAGAGGTTTTAGAAGAAGATAACCTCTGCTTTTCAAGGTCCCACCTCAAGTAGACAGGCAGGAAGAAAACAGAAGTCAGTGGGTGTAAAGCTGGAAAGAGAAAAGAGTCCGCAGAGATGCAGACAGCCTTGGAAAGTGGAGCTAGCAGGCTACATCAATTTTAAAAAGCAAAACAGGGAAGGAAGGATGGCATTTATTATTTATATGTTCTCCTGCAATTTTCAACGAAATTCAGCTTGGTTGGAGACTTTCCTCATCTGTATGCAAAGCTGGGTGTCTTTACAACCACGCAGGATGAAGCCCTGTGTCAGTTCTTGACAATTTAACCCAGTGCTCACTTGCATGCTGCACTGGGGCCATGTTTATAGAGGTCCAGGTCTACAGATCTGAAGATGAAGTACATGGAGGCAAGGAATGTTAAAGCAATATTTGAATAAGAGTGGGTTAAAGTATTTTAAGGTAATCTGACCTAAGAGTTGTATGTGAGAGTCCTGCTATGCATTTAAAAAAAAAAAAAAAAAAGATCCTAGGAGATTTTTTCAGTGTTAAATGTGCGAGTTTCAACTGAGATATAACTTGTAGGAAGCCTAAATATCGACCTGTTTTAGCTCAATATTTCATTTTTTAAACATACTCTACCATTTTTACTTCACAACAACAAATTGTCTTGCTCCCAAAAGTCAGTATGCCCACAATGCTTTCCTTTTCCTGACTGAATTGTTTCAATTTACATAATGTGGAGATGGTCTTAAATAAATAATAAGCTTAATAAATAAAAATCTTAAAAAGATAATGGGCTACAACAAAATGGGGCTATTTAGGCCCACTTCGTTATTTGAATAAGCTGCCATCAATGCAGCCTCGCTGTCAGGAAGACACTCAGTCTTCTGCAGTAAGGCGGCTTGTCAAACAGAAAGCCATCCAGAAACAGAAATAAGCATCCTCTGGCAAGATCCATACTTGAGAGTAGCTTGTGTGCTTATACAAAATGTAGCTCAGCAAATAAAGCCATCCTTAGATTTGTAGTTTCTGCAAGGTGAAGACCGGTCGTATTCCCCACATTTGAGTTGCCACCAAAGTGCATTGTGGTACTTGGGAGAGCAGAGTAAAAGCTCAGAAAGGCTGAATCAAGAGCAAACATCAAAAATCCTCTGGCACAACCCAGTTCCAAATGCCTGTGAAATCTTCATTCACAATAGCAAGCTATCACACAATAAAATACTTCTGACTATTTCAGCATGTGTACCTCCTGTCTCATCTGACAGCTGTCGACCCACGTACTATGCATGTCTCCAGTCATCTACACACTGGTCATAAGAGGTGGTAGTGCTAATGAATAGCAGGGCTTATGGCTGTACAGACTGGCTGTAAAAGGACACATAACCATTCTCAGGCATATTATTGAATAACGTACACATGGGCCAAAGCTAAGGGCAAATTAATGCAAAAAGGACAAATAAAATTCTGCATAAACAATGGCTCTGCTAACGGTTCTACCAATTTATCTCTCTTGGTGGAGACTGGATTGCTTAAAATTGATGCAATACCTATAAAGCATTCTTCCATCCTATGTCCTAAAGCAGATGACTGCACTATTTTAGAATGGTTTTTTTTATTTTTTTTTGAACAGGATGTAAGGAATTGTGTAGTCTGGCTGTTCTCCGATTTTAACCAGATTTGAAAGATAAGAATTTTCTCAAGGTGTTACACAGGCCTGAATGATGTCAGGGAAAGATTCATTAGTACTTGTTTGAGCAGAACAACTTTTTTTGTTGTTTCCATATTGTATATCACTGCTTCTTCTGTCACCATATCTGACTGTCATAAAGCAGGCATGACGAGGTTTTGCTACTCATCTGCAAAGAGATACTGAGACTCAAAATGAGCATAGGAAAGGCAACCTTGCTGCTACACAGTTTACCCCACCCATTCTAGGGATAGCAAATAAATAGACTGCATGTAATTTCATTTTTTAAAATCCTGATAAAAGTAGTATTTTTACCACCTGCTTCAGTTAAGGACTCAGAAGTGCCTGAAAAGTTTCTTGCTGATTTACTACACTGTGCTGCTCGTGCTGTTCTTCTCTTCTGTCAAATACGGTGATAACAGTGTTCACTTTTCCTACAGATGATCCTACAGGTGATCCACACAATTAGTGGATCTACATCGCAAAAGAACAACAATATTTTAAGGACAACAGGACTGGATCAACTGTTATCCTGCATAATCTCATCCCAATGGAATAAATTCTTATTCAATCAGTTCATCTTATAAGCTGTAAGAGGTGAACTGAGAGGTCACACTTTGACTTTAAAAGAAATTAAATACTCAAATTCCTCTAGTACTATGCATCATTTAAAGGTTTCACCTTATCTTTAAAAATCTGAGGTGAAAGTGGCTTCCCAGAGTTTTACAAGCTCTAATGAGCCAATGCTGCGCTGGATGGTGCCTGAAGCCTCTTGAATAATCAGGCATGAAGAACGACAAAGAGTTCAAATCTTTTAAAATAGGAACAACAGCGTAACTGTGTAGGTGTAGATTTAGCTACTAGCAATAATCCCATACCAATGTGGGCTATTAAAAACAGTGTGTAAGATAACAGTGATCTTGAAAGCACATTTAATAGCCATTTCAAGCCTTGACTAGCAAAGAAAGGCCTTTCCAGAATGAGCCTTAGTATAGGCCTTTGCTATAGAAGACTAATCTTTGTTGTTAAGGAATAGAAAACACAGTCCTCCTCCACACGACAGTTAAGACCAAAAACTTGTAAGTGAACTTCAACATTTACACGAAAATACCTCTTCAAACATAAGATTTATTAAGAAAAATATTAGAATAATTTTCATGAGCCCTGAATTTGTTGCAAAGAACTCTTATTTATGTACTGCTTTGTGTTTACCAGCTGTTATTTTGAATGCAGTCTTTGCATTACAAACTTGCAGCTCAGTTTCGCCAAGGGCTAAACGGAGGCAGCCATTGAGAACCACTCAACCAGTGCTAGTCAAATATACCCATTGGTCAGTGCTATTTGCCTCTTAAAGTTAAGACCTAATCCCTAATGTGATCCCTAAGAAGCCTCTATTTTATTTTTGTTTGGATTTTTTTTTCTCTTGGAATCTACTGCCTTCTTCACCACAGAAAACAATTGATGTCTCCCTCTCTCTCTGAGTTGAGTCACGCCCAAAATTATAAGCAGAACTGGAGGGATCCATTCAGAACAAATACACGCTCAAAGCAGGCAATGCTGGTGGTTTGAAAGAGTGCAATTTCTTTATTCCATTGTTTGTCTTTTTTACTCTCTCTCTTTTTTTTTTTTTCTTAGTGCTGTATGTTCTGATTCTTATGGGGACTGGATGTTGGGAAATGCCATAAAAATGCTCTTTATAGATCATAGTTAGCCTGCTCAGGCACATTAGGAATCTCATGAGCACCTTTATATGCACGAGTTTTTGACTCAGTTGTATGAAATGTGTATAGTCAAAGTTTCAGATTAACATCCGCACATCAGTTGGTCATTATTGTTATTTACATACACTGTGGCAGTAAGAAAGGGTGTCATATACTTAGAGAGAGGGAGAAAGAACCATTTATCTTCAAGCTTCAGATTACCAATGGATGTTACTGAAGGTGCTGTGTATCATTCATAGTGTGATCACTTGTTAGGCAAGATCATAACCCTCTTAAAGTAGATACAAGAAAAAAGGTTTGATTACACATAGAGTAGGATAACTATTCCCAAATAGCTCCAATTTACTGTCAAGCAAGAACACATGTTCTAGGATATCTTAATTTGTTCTGAAAATGTATAAACTAAAAGAGAGCAAGGTTCCCCTTCCCTCCATTGAGATTGCTCATTGCTGAAACAAAGCAGAAATAGCTGGAATGCCATCAGTTCAGACCCTTTCATCTGGATTCACTTTCAAGTGTTATCAAGCTCCTAAAAGATAGTCCCTATCCTACACTTCAATTTAGTACCTAAACACGAAGATGTCTGTTCAAACCCATCTCCTGAAACACACAAAAACTAAACATCTTTGATTTAACCACCCTTTGCCCATCAGATTAGCATAAGAGTTCTCATGGTCTCAGGTTCCTCCCCTATAGTATGGTTCTATATAATGTTATCTAAAGACTGATTGCCACACTGAACTCAGCTTTATTATTGAATTCTGTGCAGACTCATTGGCTTTATTGGAACTGAGTTTACAGGAGAGCTTAGCTCTTTATGTGATATGACCACTTTGATTCAATTTACAGGATTTATTTATAGCTAATATCATCTTCTACTAGAGGCAGTCAGCATTCTAATAAAGAAACTCACTTTCAGCAGAAACTTTCCTCCTTTGAGCAATTCCTTGGTGCAAAGGAAATCAGCGTTTCAACAGCACAGGTTTCAACCTGTAGCTCAGCAAAAACTGAAAGTGCAAAACTGAGGAACTGGTTTGGAAGGTTTGAGAAGCCTCAGGTATATACTCACAGATAACATTTTTACTTTCCTTCCTTCCCACACCCTCCCCCTTATTGCTCTTCTTATAATTTTCTTTTTCTTTTTCTTTTTTTTTTTTTTTTGAAGACAGGGTGAGTGTAGTGAAAAACTGAAAGAGATGTGCAGAGTAGGCATGAGAGGGAGAAAGATGGAAAGTAATCATCTCTACGGCTGGGTGCCATGGAGTCTTATTGTGATACTTCTAAATAAGCGCAGGCTTCAGCGACATAACCTGATGGAAAGCTCTTGTCCTATACCTCACACATGTCTGTGAATTCGATCCAAGATCTTGTTGTCCTTAGCATTCAAACCCAAAACAACTGCAAACACATCAGCCCTCAATTTTTAAATTTCAGTTTCTCGCATGGATTGAAGGAGCACCCTGTTCTGCACGTCACTCCAGTTTTTCCGTATACTGACCCTTCCGTGTAAGAGAAGATGGTTGTATCCTGCCCTTGGCCTATTTGTTCTATGAAGAAGGAATGGAAAAACATTGATTCTACAGCTTGTGTAATAAGTTACAATCTCTAATTTTTTCTTTGTGTAATTGGGACTACATATTGTGGTATACATATTTTCTTAGGGATTTTAAAAGAAAAACATGGATTTTTACTTTTTTTCTTTATATTCAACTAACTTTGGAAAATACTAGCTTAGAACAGCTTCCTTGTGGTCTTACACAAACATCAGAGTGATCCAAGGGACCTGCCAAGGGTGTTTCTATGAAATGTGGTAGATAAAATTAGGAATTATTAAGAATTTTAGTTATGAATGCATTTTATTTTGTGCATTTCTTTCTTTTCTTATAAGAAAAGCCAGTTGTAAAAAGACATTTATTATGTCGCAAGAGTTAGCAATTACTCCCAAGTTATACATATATAACTTCCATGACACTTTTGCTAGGTTTATAGGTCAACAGCTTATTCCTTAATGAAAGAAGAAAAAATGTTGCTGTTATGACACAGGTGCTGAAATCCTAGAAACAGCTCCAGATCAATGTGAAACCCCTGTAAATCATGACTCCCTCACAAGACAACCAATGGGAAGGATTTCCCCAAGCTACTCTTATTTTGCTAAGAGTGTCATCTTGTGGAATTCTTGGAACATTCTTCAGCCCAGATTGGCAGCTAAAGAGGAGGATTAGTTTTCCTCCTGGCGGAGTAATCCATTATAGCTGAGGGTGATTGCTTTCAGGAAAGCGATGTGTCAACAAAACAAAAGAAAATGTGCTTCCCTCACATGCACCACTAATGAGACATCATTCTTTTGTCTGCTCTCCAGAGGTATTTTCTAATGACAAGGCATTGTGGGNTTTCCTTACTGTTATTGTTTTTCTTTGTCCTGCAGCAGCTGCACGGTCTTTGCTATCAAGGTGTTGTAATCTTAAAACACACTTAGCATGCACAGGACTGTGCGCTTTATTGCACCTAATGAGTTTGAATCCCCGATTCTCACTATCCTACTGTCCCACTGACAAGCCTCTGCGGTGCTGATGGTGGCAACCTCGATGTCACACTGCAAGGGGTGTTTCTTCAGATTCCCTAACTCAGTTAAGCTTTCTCTGATGCCTGCTCTAGCCCACAGTACTGTCAAATCAATGGCAACCATAATCAGAGATGTCAATTCTGAGAATGGAATTTATTTCCTGTAACCAAAGCTGTGCTGTGTGGCCCTATGCCAAAACAGAATTTCGTTTCTCTTTAATTATCTAAAGCAATTCATGCTCTTAAGCATTCTTTTGAAGTAACACGCGAAGAAAATATGGGTTGGACAATTTAATGATGTTATGTGGTACAGCAGACAAGGACAGTTTTCAAAGTACAGTTCAGCATAATTCACTGTACAGTGGCTCTAAAATTAGTCTTGTGTCACTCAGCCCATGCAGCTTTTATATGAGTTATCGAAACCAAATATAAAAGGCTAGAAAGGCTGCAAGCTAAAGGTTTAAAAATATTGTTCTCCTTTATTTGCTGTGTTTCATGAGCCTTTATGCAGATAACTTCTGCCGCTAGCAAACAAGAACCTGGCCTGCAAAAAGTGTTTTTCACTAAGTTCTGAAGAAGAAATAGACATTTCTGAATGTTCACAAAATCTAAACTGAGATTATTTCTTTCATAACACATGAACAGACCAAAATGAGCATCTTTCATGATTTTGAAAATAGCAATAAACTATTTATCTACCTCATAACACTAGGACTCACGCAGATGGAAGGGCTCCATCAAATAAATCAATGGCTCTACTTAATTCAAGGGCAATTAATTCTCAGTGAAGTCAATGCAGCTGGACACAAGCCCATGGCTCTGTGAGGCTGTTTGTCTGAGCTGTTCCACCCAGATATCATGTCACCTTGGTTTGCTACTGAATTACTGCACAAAAATTTACCATCACAGGTATTCTAGAAGCGTGAGTTTTGCCAGGATATGAACGCACACCTTCACTTGTGAGGTCCCGTTTTCTGAAGTGCGTTCTTTTTTATTTATGTGGGGAAGGGCTCCTGAGTGCCTCCAAAGTGAAGGAAATCAAATGTTTCCCAAAATCAAGAACAGCACATGTAAACAGGAAATACAAGTCATACATCAGCAATCAACTAAAGAAAGAGTATCACTGCTACCAACGTAAGATGAAAATAGACATTTGGAAGATGGTAGAAAGCCCATCCAACTGTCCAGAGACAAAAATTACTCTTTTTCCAAATAAAGTTCAACTGTCATTGTAGCAATGAAGATGAGATGAAAAATGAGTAAGCACTGTAAATAGCTTCATAAACATGCATGTTTGTGCCTTTGAGTAGTTAGTAGCTTCATGAAATCTAGCCTATTTGTCCAGACAATTTGGTGCTGATGAGCACAGAATGCTCAGCAGCATATGTCATGGAACTCAACTAACATAGGTGCTTTCTAAAGTTCGTATTGAGCAAAGATTTAGTAGCAGAGCATTACAAATGTACTTCTGCATGAGTGTAATAGCATAATGACTGCTAGGTCTTCATTAACTCATTTGCTAGTAGATTAAATAATACAGTTAATAAGGAAAATGAAACTGCCAAAATAGATGTAGAAAGTGCATTGTGATGCACGATTCTCGCGGGAAGTGGGTGAGAGTTGCTCTTTGCATTCCTTTCCTACTTTACAAAATAAAAGACAAAATTTTTTCCATTGTTATTTAAGAGGAAATACTCTACCACAAGAGTGTCTTGAGTTACAATTCATAATACGGTATTTTTACCCAGACTCATTAAATATTGAAGACAAACTGGTTGCTCTTCCCCCACTGGAACATGAGAGTACTTGACAGAATGAAAAGACATAAAAACCATGCAAAGCACAACTTCGTAATGTTACTGAGGCAAATAGCTGGCATTTATCTGGGGAAAAAAATTCTGCAGCTAACTTAGCTGGGATGAAATGCCAAGCACTGCCTTTCAGTTCTTACGCTTCAGGGCCTGAATACACCAGCAAAGGACAAAGCAGATTTCTGTTTTGCCTTCTGTAGTTGAACAACCAAATGCCTGAAGAGGAGAGGAGAGGAGAGGAGAGGAGAGGAGAGGAGAGGAAA
>WBMW01006388.1:499793-574643 GCA_013396635.1 Penelope pileata | reverse complement strand
CTTAGGGTTTTTTTTTTTTCCTTTGATAGGAAAGTTTAATATCCATAACAACAATTTACTTGTGTTATTTTTCTGTTATTTTCATTCAGCATTGCCTCAGTTGCTGTAAACATCCCGAATTTGGCAGATGTTTGTTTTCTGAAGTAAAAAGTCCTTTGCAGGAACTTCTGATTGTATATACATTTTGATGTATGGAGAATTTTAATTTTGGTTTCTAGAATGAATATCTTGGCTTTAACTTCTGCTTGGTTTTGTGAAAACCTAGTAATTGCAGTCCTTGAGCAAAATATATAAGAGGTAAGGGAATGAGCAGAACCATAACTTGACTCTTTTCTGCAAAGGTGCTGCTCCTTTAGAGAATTGTACTGGACTTAATTTCAGCTTTAAATATACAAGTAATCATTGTATATTTGAAACATGTGTATATAGCTTATGAGCAAGAAAAAGTTGATATTTTTAAGGCATGTGTGCAGTGTTGTACATGCATGTACCTGAAGCTGGAATTGAGCCCTTAAACTGTAATAGAGTTTTCATTTACTAACAGTAAGACAAATTAAAAGAAACAGCCTTCTCTTGTTTACCTGTCTGATGCATTTCTGCTTTTCAGCCAGTAACCAAAAGTTAAGTGCAACAAACTAGAAATGAGCACTGTTAAATCAAGTTGTATGATTTTTTTTTTTTTTTTTTCCCCCTTAAATCATTGCTTAAGGGCTTCTGGCCCCTGCCTCAGGAATCTTGCCCAAAAATGCCAGATGTATTGCACAGTCAAGTATTGCAATGTAAATAGTGTTCTGTGCCATGAGAGCAGGGTGGTCCTTCTCCCAGTTTGGAAAAAAAAAAAAAAACAACCATGCATTCTGAAATAAGCACAGTAGTTATAGTGTTGTTTCTGTTTTTGGCTGCACAGCTAGTATTTTGGAGATGAAGGAGCACTGATAAATCAGTATTTTGGACGGGCAGATAATAAATGAAACAGAGATACTAGAAAGCAAGATGTGGCTTGGCTGAGGCTGCTTAATTTAGTCAAACAGGCATGTAATAAGTAAAATATTAAAGAAAAGGCTGTTGCTGACAGGCAAAACTCTTTACCATGTTGTAAAGAGCAGTCTTTTGCACATAGAAGGAAAGTGGACAAAGGAAGGGAAGTAGGGAAGGCAGTGGCATAGGGTTCTTTTTGACCTCATGCTGTGTAATGGAAAGACTGGGTGTGTTGCTGCACCTTTGGAATATAAACATTGCAGAACTGTTCTTATTTTTAAGTAAATACCTTTTGCTCTATATTAAGTGTGCTTATCTTCTTTGGATGCAGTAATGGATATAGGAGGCTTATTTTATTATTTTTTCTCTTTTTTTTTGTGTGAACACATCATTTCATAATGTTTAGAGTGTAGCTGAAAGGAGATTCCACAAATCTGAACTAAAAGAAAATTGCCAAGGGTAATGCAGTAATCAGATTTACGTTTGGGTTATCTGACAAATCTGTTGAGTTGCCATGGCTTCCTTGGGTGTGTGCAGAGAGGTAGGGGGTTGTAGGACCTTATTTTTGTGATAAACTGTATTTAAATAACTACAGGAATGTAATCTCAATACAGATCACAGTGTGACCTGTTCAATGAGATACCTAGAAGAAAAATAAGCTTCAAGAGCTCATTTAAACCTGTCCCTTGTCACTGACACAGTGATAACATGAAAAGCCCTCTACCCATTGCAACTTCATTTTTCTTTCTAAGTTACCTTTTCTGTAATGGTAAGAAATCACATGGATACTTAAATCAAGTACTTTCTTGCACCAGTTTTCTTGGAGAGCATTTCTTATGCAGTTACCTTGTTTCTTTCTCCAGAAGGGCCTGATTCAGATTTCATTTACTCTAGCCTTGAGAAGCTGCGGGCTTTTCGAAGGGCGGTTATGTCTCATACTCAGGGAAGAAGCCTTTGGTGTTTAGAAGTTGATGCTATGGAAGTGGTAGAGAGTGGAAAATATGAAATTCTAGTGCAAATTATTAAGATAAAGAAACAAGACTAAAGCATGTTTAGTATGACTTCCATCTGTAGATAAAAGCTAGCAACTTGCAAGAGTTGTGATTAGGAGTAAACATCTATTAACTGCTCTTTCTAGAAATTTGAGGAAATAGGATGACCTTTTTATTCTTTTCTCTTTTTTTCTTTTTTTGCTTTCTGTCTTTCTTTTTTTCTTTTTTTTTCTTTTTCTTTTTCTTTTTTTTTTTTTTAAATAGGCTACAGTTTCACATGGCTTGCAATAGAAATCTTTCTCCCTTTTTGTTTCCCACACCAATTGATTTATCATTTTGCTTGCAAGCAGACTTAGAATGTTAGGGCAGGAACACACTCACTTTTTTCTCGTAACTTTTTTGTTGCGGACCGAAACCAGTTGACTTGAATAAATTTTTCTGTGGTCTGAATGAAGCCAGCAACGTGGAAAAATCTTGCCATTCAGAGCCGTCTGAATGTACATTTCAGCCACACAGTAAGCTGTATTGGTAGGCAGTGGACTGCTAAATACAACCATTTTTCGCAGCAGAGAGTTAGACAGGTGATTAGCATAATTAGCACAGAGTAGGCTATACATATGGTAATGTTAAGTGTGTAAATGCCAGCTGCGGTGTAAAATTTATGTCAGGGGTCGACAGGGCTGTGCGAAAGTATTGTGTTACAGCTGCAGGTCAAAGCCTCCATTGCTTTACCCCCTTTTCTCTTGTTGGTGAATGCACTAAACAGAAGAGAAAGACAGACAGAAATATAACAGATAAGGCTTTGATTGAACAGCCTGGTTCTGTGCGAGAGGGGCTGCTCCTTTAAAAAAAAAAAAAAACCTACACACACACACACATGCAAAACAAAAGTGCCCCTCTTTCACTATAGATTTTATTTTGCATCGTGCAGGCTACAAATGTGTTGCTGTCTTTGAGCAATGTCATTATGATGAGGGGAAGGGAACCTTTTGGGGGGAGGTAAAAGGCTGGTAATTATGCTTTAAGGATCAAAAACAAACAAAAAACTTCAATTCAGCTTCTCCTTTTTGCATTCCACCCCACAATTTTTTTTTTTTTTCTTTTTTATGTCTCTGTTACTTACTGCACTTTGGAGGCTAGGAATTAAATAGTCCTGAAGGTGACAGCATTATATGTAATAAAATCTCAACAGTGCAACAATCTTCAAGCTGCATGACTGGTTTTAGAATAAGTGCCAGAAGTTCCTCTGTGGTTTTGTGTGTGGGTTGCTACACTTATTCCCCAGGTTCCTCCCACCTCCTAAACCACTAAATTCTTTATAAATTAAAAATGACTAATACAGGTTTCTCGTTTTAAAGGAACATAGCGTTGAAGTGTACACATCTGATGGAGGAATCTGTAAATCTCTTTGTTGCTGTAAACTCTTCATTCATATATTTCACATTTGCAATTTTTTTCTTTTGTATTTTTTGTAGTCGGCTATAAGGAGTGGTGGTGTTGACAGAATATAGTTCACACCACACTGACCTTGTGATGAAACTTCCTCACAGCCGCAGGGGGTCCTTATGAATCAACCCCTAATCCAGCTAATCCTGATCGCAACAAAATCATGAAAGTGGCTCCCAGTGATGTGTGTTTCCCTGCACAGATGCAGAGGGAAGGAGCGGTGCTGGAAATAAATCAGTCCAGCGTGATGTTCCTGCGAGGCTGGGGGAGCCTGTGTGTGAAGCTGGGGGTGTCCATTGTGCTCAGCCCCATGCAGCCTCAAGTGGAAGCCAGTGAAAGGGGGGCTTGGCTCCTGCCCGGTGGGGCCAGAATAGCGCGCAGTGCCTGGGGGTGATGTCAGCCCTGCAGAAGCTGGGAGGAGGGAGCTGAGGTTAATGTTATGCAACACACTGAATGCACTGGTGGAGAGCATACACTGCGAGTGCTGGCATTGTCTCCATTTGGGTATTGGACGGTCTTGACTCAATGTACACAGAACTCAACCTCCTGAAATCTCCCTGCTGTACTCGCTGCAAGTATGGAGGCAGCATTTCTCCTACTTTTTCTAGAGCTTCAAACGATTTTGCTTTCAAAAGGAGAATACAACATCCTTGTAAAGTGGATGGCCTGATAATGAAGTAGAATTATTTGAAAGATCAGACTAGCGAAGTGTAAAATAAAGATTGTTTTGTGGATGTGTTTGTTCATTTGCTTAACTTTCTTTCCCAGTCCTGTCTAGTTTAGAATGATCTTGGCCATATGGTCTCACTCCCAGTGTATCTGACAGGAATCTCTGATTGCATCCTGCACAAAATCAAACATGCGCTTTACTCCTTCGTGTAAATAGTGAGCAAACTATGAAAAATGGCCCTCCTGACAGATGCAGCACTGTCATGGGAGCTGGTGGCCAGTAAGAAATATCGAGATGGGGGGAGCTGTGACAGGCAGCAGGTTCAGTGCTGGGGGGAGTGCTGACCTGACCTGATTGTGTCCAACAGTGAGAGCAGTTCTGCTTCAGTGCAAAGCCATTCAGAAGGAAGCTGCTTAGGCAACAACAGATGGTACAGGAAGCAGCTGGTAGGGAGTACTTGAAAGAAACTGTACCCAGTTTCATAACATGTTCATTTCTTTCATTTTTCTATATATATATATATATGTATATATTTTGATATCTCCTAAAAGCATTATTTGGGAAATAGTATCCTCTAAAAAGTTCTGGATGAAGAGTTTTTCTTTACTGTTTGCTGTTCCTTTAAAAAATTGCATTTGAATTTTGTGCTACTCCATGTACAGATGAAATTTGTGCTATCCCAGGAGTACAGATGAAAAGACTTTAAAATGCTGCTTTTAACCACACAGGAAAACAATTACATATTTGAGGAAAGGGCACTGAGAGGTTAAATGAAAAGTTGGGCCTAGAGGAAAGCTGACTGCTGTGGAACAACACAGCAAATTGTTTTTAACATATTACCCAGCAGAAGCTTGTATCCAAGTTAAAGTAACTTAAATCAATCATATTCAGCTGTTCTAAAATCCTTGGGTTTAGACTTTGAAGCCTGTTCTCAGCAGAACTCCTGGAAACTTAGTCACTTTCAGTATGGGTGAGGATTTGGGCTTTTTATTAAGCATGCACAAATGTTTGTTTGTTAACACTGAACTGCTTTGCTCATCAGAGGGTATAAATTGTTACAGGACCATGAAATATTAGAGAGTTGCAACAATCTTTATTAGTCTTCTGTCCCACCCATAGACTGTCTCCTTGATTTCTAGGAAACAGCAGAGTCTGGAGTCCTTTATTCCTTTGCTGCTTCACCCAGAAAATTCTGTAGTTGAGCTTCTCCACCAAAACTTATGGTTCCTTCGGGTAAGAGCTGAGCCACGTCTTTGGAAGAAAGGATAGTTCACTCTCTGTGTCCATTCATTCCTCCATCTCTTTGTTGAGATGGTTGACAAGGATGCCAGTTGGGATGGTGGTTTTCTATAATATGGACACCTGCCTGTTAGGAAATGGACTGAGACCACCAACTCATTTCACATAAGCTAGCAAACAGCTGTCAGATGGTAAACAACTTGTGGTCACTATTGTTCCTGGCTGGATTAGGACCAGTGACCCAGAGGTGAACAGCTCATATCCTGTTACCAAGGATGTGTGTTGCAGCTCAGTAAGCAGCTACAGCGTTTTGTGTTTAATTGGAAAGTCTGAATTACATGTACCAATTTTATCTGGTTTGTATATTCTTGTACATTTCAAAGCTTCTTAGGGATCTTTTTTCAGATTGTACTGTTTGACTTGTTCAGTTTAGTGGTTTTTTGTACTTCCCAATTTTTTGACCCAGAGGGACACCAAGCCAGAAATGCATCAGAAAATACCTAACTTTTTTAGCGATCTGTGTATTTTGCCTAATCAGATATATATATTTATGCTTATGGATGATGCATACATGTAAAATCATCTTTATTTGATTTTTTTGAAAGACGAGGTTTTAGCAGGACAAGTTTCCCGCTGCAATCTGAGGCAGCTGTTGTTGAGCTGTCTTCCTGAGCCTGCAGACAGCTTTCTGTCCTTGTTACTGCTCTAAACTTTGTCAAACTGACAGATGAAAAGTCATCTTTGATGCTTGGTTTTTTGCTGTTCATAGTCGTGTTAGTGTTAATGAAATTTGTAACAGCAGTGCTAGAGTCATCCTCAGCATGTGTGAGAAGTAACTTATATCATATGATGGCTTGGGGAATAAAAAGCAGTCTTTTGAAGTGCTTTTGATTTCTTTTTTTGTTGTTGTTTTTGTAGGCAACAGTCTTTTTATTATTTAACTTTTAAGCAGAAATGGTTGAGATGATCACATTGCTTCTAGACTTTCCTAGAAGCCAATGGCCATAAAGGAGATTGAAGATGATTAAATTTTTATATTGGATGTGTCAACATGTTGCTTTGTTAGACATTAGCATGGGAGGGTAGAGAGAAGCATAGATTCCAACCTGGATGTTGGGAAAGGAAATAGGAGAGTGCAGGCAGCCTTAACCTGGGCAAGCACAACTGCTGCCATTCCATGCAAGCTGTACAAATTCAGGTATGTGTATTCAGCAGAGTAAACGCAATGCAAGAAAACCTAAACACAGCAGGGTATTTCTGACTGTCCATAGGCCAGTGCTTAGTGTAGATCATGTTTAACTGCAGGATAAAGATTATCATTTTTCACTGAGCTGCTGAGCAGCCCATTGAACGACCACTTAATCTCTTTGAGACACTGACTGCCTACCAGTATGTTGCAGCTCTTGCCAGCACATCATTCCCTTTGAAGTTTTATTTTCAACTATTAAATAAATGAGCAGGAAAAAAATCTAGAGTGGGTAACCAGAACATTTTTTATAGTGTAATCCTAATGGACTGACAAGATCCATCCTTAGCATCGTTAGAAATTTCATTGAAAATGTTTTGCAGATCCTCCAGTACCTCTGTACTTTGCCAGTCAGATGTAGAGAAGTTGCTGCCTTGCCCACTCTTCTGTCAGGAAAAATGAGAATGGTAACTAGTATTATCTGGGTGCAGAAAAACTGTGTTCTGTAGCTGACAAAGAACATGATGAGTGAGCAGCATGCATAGGCTCAAACGTCTAGGAGAACATAGACAGACTCCCATGAGAGCAACAGGAAGCTTTAAATCAAGNGATTGTTAGGCTTAGGGAACCAGCTAGGCATGTTTTTTTTTTTTTTTTTTTTGTGCCCAATAAGAGGCAGGGCAATCTTCATCTCTGCTGAAGAACTCAACCTTCCATTTCTTTTTAGGAGCTTTCAATCTCTTTCATTAGGTACTACATTCTGTTACATGACAGGTATGAACGTTACTAATCCTGGTAAACAAGTGGGACAGGCAGCTGAAGTTGTGGAGGGCTGGCTCTTCTGCCTCTGATTGTAATGGACTGACACCGCTTCCCATCTATGTATCTAGGTAACACATCTATGCACATGTAATGGAAATGGTGTATGGGAACAGCACAAAGAAAGACTAAGGAAGGAAAGTAGAAGGATGCCCTCAACAGCAGTCAGGCCAGGGAGGGAGGTGGAGTAACCCTTCCTGGATCCTGTACTGGTGGCAGGAGCAGCGTGCTGGAGGTGTGCGGTGCCTGTGGCATCCCTCAGGCACTTGACTATTGCAGGGTGCTGGAGGTGGCAGGGTGCTGGAGGGACGGGCCCTGTAGTCTCCCTGCAGCTCTGATCTCAACTTTGTGTTGTTCTTCTGTTGTCCTTATGCTTCTCTGCTTTTTGGGTTGGCTGATAACGGTTTAGTCTAAGGTGAACTCACTGTGATATAATTGTTAATTTTTGCTTTTATATGATTACTCAGTCTTGAAGGTTTTTGTTTGTTTGTTTTCCTCCTCAGTCTGGTTGTGGTGATAACAGATCCCATAAATTGCAATGTTGCCTGCATTAGTGTAAGCACGGTAACGTGACCTAAATCCGTGAATATCTGATTTATTACAAAAATATTTTGGACCTTTCTGGATCTTCTCATTCATGAAATAAAAACATTATGCTCATGACTGTTTAGAGGTATGATGTCAGTGCTTTGAGTTTTCACTGTCAAAATGTTAAACAGGAATGCTTTCCTGATACACATGAACAGTCCCGGAAAAATGTCCTCAAGTGTAAACACTGTAAGACCGATAGTCTTGAGAAGATGGAGTCTCCAGGAAATTTTGCACCATACAGGCAGCTCAGGCTTGTCTCAGAAAAGCTTAGGCCTCCAGACCAGTAATATTTCTGGTAATCTTTTCTTCTCAAAGTGTCACTCCACAATGGTAGGCAAACATTTTTATCCCAAGTGTTGGCACTTTGGAGTGTTCTTTTTTAGAGAGGACTTGTTCTCAGCTGCTAAGTTGTTGCACAGTCATGTACAGGTAGCTGTTAAACAGTTAATGCAGGTTGTGTTCATAGCTGGAAAAAAAAACAACCACCAGAAAACCCTCAGGCTATACATTGCAATTCCAGTAAGTTGAAATGGAACATTGTAAAATGTTCTGAAAGAGAAACATTTCTTGCCTTTTGAACAAAGAGACAGTTAATCAGCAAATAGTGGTTTTTAGCTATCACTCATTGCCTGATTTAGGATCTATCTCAGTGTAGCAGAAGTCAGATTTGCTCATGAAAGTGCTCCCTATGGAAAAGACTGCAGTTTGCAGCAGCAGATTGCATGTCAATGTAATACCATGTACATTTTGAATACTAACCATGGGAAATAGTGACATTCACAGTAGAAATGAATATAACAGCTGAAAGACTCAGTAACTTCAAAATTGTCAGTGGAAATCTATCAGAAATTGTGCCAATGAAAACTAATATGGTTTCAATGTTTTGTCACTAGAGAGTGTGTCAGTATTGTGCAAATGTGTGCTAGAGGGATGCAATTTTGGTTTTTTGGGTGCTTCTCACTTAACATGCAGCAGAACATCTTAATGGGTTGACTGAGACACTGGGACCCATGTGCTTGGTAATGGGATATGGAACCTTTCACCTGCAGGTCATAGGTTTTAGAACTGCCTCAACTTAAGGAACTTGTTACCATCTAACAGCTGCTCATTGCTCTCGGAGAAGGGAGAGATGATGGTTCTCCCACCGATCTTAGCAGCTCAGTGCCATGCTGATGGTTACTGCTCTATTTGGGCCCTTGAGAAGGGCGGAGCATTCTGTATCTTCACCAGATTCCGTTTTAAGGCTGAAGGGAAGTTCTGGCAAAGCAGCGGTGTGTTTGGTGATAAAGGATGCTGTCAGACCTAGGAATGTTGGTGGAGGAACAAGAGGAGACACTTCCTCATCTCCAGAAAAGCCACTTGTGCTCTTCACCACAAATACTCATCAACAAAGATACTGGCAGTAAAAATGTCTTCTGTTGAACACCAGCCTTCACAGACATATTTGAGCATTAGAAACTGATACATTAACTAAGGTACAGTGCCAGGATACTGATGTTATTATTGTCTTGATATTTTTTTCCTCTTCTTTTTTCATTTTGTTGTCAGCTACATTTTTCAGCAAGTATGGCCTCTTGTTTCGAGTAGACAGATACCCAGAATCTGTTGACACCACTTGAAGGGTAGTGTACAAACTGCTGCCTTGTATTTCCATCAGCCATGAGACAATGTACAGATCTGTTATTTAAATCAGCATTATGACTTGCAGGCATTTGTGCCACCAACTCAGCTGTCTAGGTGGTAAATCATAAGGAATCGGATAATAAAGGACTCAAATGCTATCAAGTGGCCTTTCATGTATCATAAAAGGAGAATGAGGCATGAGTTTTGTCACTAGAATATTAAGGGGAAATAGTTCTGTCTGTCTTTGATATGGAATAAAATCAGGAATATTGGTATTGAATGTCATACATACAATTGAGCTCTGTTGCATTTTGAATGTTGTCATCAAATATAAGAAAACAGAGCCCCTGGAGGAAAGCCACATAAGACCACTATTTTATTAATTGATTTTATTTTCCATTACGTCATTTGTCCTATAGTGTGGAAATTGTGTGGTGAATAGAATATGTAGATATTTTTTCTAACAAGAATAAGGAGTGAGTTTCTGCAGAGCGTGCGAGTGTTGAGCACAGTATTGCAAAATTTCGGTATATGTGCGGCTCAAGGCTTCATGTGTGTTTGAGTTGCATTTTTAGCATTTTTGCTCCTTGATTTTAGCACCAATTGTGGATATACATATATTAAAGAAGTAAGAAGAGCATTTGAATTTGAAAAAATTCTTGCTTAACTGATTGTGGGGGGTTAAGATGTCTGGGTATGGTAGTCTCCAGTGAGCTTTGCAAATTTTCCATTAAAATAAATGAAAATACAACTGGTAGAAACATTGTGTGGGTTTTGTGTTGTTAGCTTTGGGTTTTTGCTTGTTTGTTTTTTTTTGTCTTCTTGCTCTTCACTGCTTCTGATTGAAAGGCTGCTAATGTATCCACTTGCTTCTAGCCTGTGCCTGCCATAATCTATCTCTGGCAGCCAGAATTTTCCTTGCAAATGTGTTGAGTGTTATGTTGTATGAAGTACCTTTGTTTGCCTGTGGACTTATATTCATTCTGCCAAACAGAGTAAAGTTATGTAATGGACCCATCAAAGAAATAATTATGGTGTAATGCCTTAAGAATAATGCAGAACAGACTATTGTTGAGTTCTGGAGTATGTGCTTATGTTCCTGGATGGTTTTGCTGTTCCTGTTTTGAATGAAGAAGAGGGAAAAACAACTTCTGTTCTGATGACTGACTTGTGTGATGCAGTTTTGATTAGCTAAATCTGCCTTGTTCAGTGAAGTTAATGTGGTTTGACAGGACCTTGATTAGGAAGCAATCATTTCTGTTGATAGTAAACAGTTGGTCACTTTCAGCAGAGATAGGAATGTTGCCCTTTGTCTTGCATGACATATGATTTGTTGTTTCAAGTCCTAGCTAAATTCAAAAGTAAAGCGTGAGCAGAATGGGAAAGAATATAGTACCAGAAATAGATGTTTATGGTAGACACCACAGTACTCGTAAAATTGGAGTTTTATTGTCTTGGCTGGCATAGAAACACAATGAGGGAGAAAGGTATTTTGTCTTATGAACCGCTCACTGTGTAAATGGCTGCCAAAGAAAGCTCTGGTTCCAAGGCGTACAGGCTAAGGTAACGGTGGTTCTCTACTCCCTTCCTCTGTTCCTGTAAAAAAAGAGCAAGTTTTGTTAACATATCACAGACTACTGGGTCGGGGAGAAGGACAGCAATGGACATGGACATTAGGCTGATGAGTGAAAATAGTTGATTTCTATAAAAATTCCACAGACAAAAAAGTGTAACAAATACGATATAGAGGCATGCAAACTAACTTTCGGTCTAGAGTTATTGTTCGATATGGAGGCCACTATTTTACTTGAATTTGCATTTTGCCTTGATTACTGTGTGTATATACTGCCTAACACTTGAGGCAAAGACTTAGCTGTTTTTAGTGTTTTATTTGTGATATAATTTAAACAGCAATTTTTTTGTTACCATGCATATGCAGTGATAAAAGGGATGTTAAGAAGTTTTAAAGGGAATGTAGATGAGGAAGTTGTGCTTTGATTTTTATGTTTTTCTTACTGCAAAGCTGGCCATTGTTACTTGATGTGAAGAGGTAATGCTACAAGTGACAGACTGAGTAAATGGAGCATGTTGGGGAAATACTTCTTCAAAGAATTATTGATCTAGAAATTAAATGATGCCTCATGCCAAAATGGCTATATGATTTGATTGCTGATAGTTTGGTTCTGACAGCTTTATCCATGCAGGGGCCCATTTTCTTGCCTGGTGGTCCTCTTAGCCCCAGGGGTGGCTTATGAATGGGTTGAGGGTCCCTCTGATTTAGGAAGTATGCCCCTGGCTTGTTCAGACTTGAGAATGTGATCTCTCACACTTCCAGCTGGTTGCAGATCAATCTTCCGTTCTATGGCCTAGGAGAACCTAGATGTGCATATCTAATTTTTGTTCATGCTGTTGCAGAACTAAGCTTTGGCAGGGATTCAGATCATCAGTGCCAAGGTTACTGGGACAGAATAAATCTAACAAATTAGAGCAGGTCTGTAGCTTGGACTTAGCAGAGCAATAAAGGTAATAAATTTTGAGAGATGGAAACAGAATGTTGATGGTATTCTTATCCTCCTCATCTGGATGTGGTCTTGATTCAGCTAGTTGGCTGAGCTAATTGACCTCTCCTCCTACATGCACTCATTAGATAGACTACAGAGGAGTTTATGTGACATATGTGAACTCTACCTGAATGCTCTTCTCAAAGTGGGGAGATAATTTTCCTCTCTTAATTAAATATTTCTGGCAAGGCAAAGTGAATATGGCTCCCTCTAGAGCCTGTCTACTTTTGCAGTTTCCCCACTTCCTTTTCCTTTTTTTTTTTTTTTTTTAAATCATGTTTTGGTATGGCGCACACTGTTCACCTTATCCGAGTTTATAAAACAGACAGTGTGTATCCACTGTTTCCTGTGTCAGAATGTTGTGCAGGTACAGGACTATCATGGCAAATACATTCAGATCTACATCTCTTTACATGAACTTGAAATTTTTTTCTTTTTTATTTGAGACTAAAGGAGGTACTCCTGATCACTTACTCTTTCCCTCCTTCCTTTTACTTGAAGAGAAACGTTCTCCTTCTGCTTTTGCCAAATTATTTAGGAGAAGAGTCTAAATTAAAGCCATTTATCTTGAAACATGCTATTGGAGCAGACTGTTTATACAAGCGTAAGAAATTGTGACATAGGAGTATTTGGTCTAGTCTGAAATGAAAAAGTTTTTCATTTTTCTTTCTTTTTCTGTTTTTAATTTTTACATGAGGAATATTGGTTACAGCACAGAAAAAATGTGTTTGAGGCTCTGGTTTATGTATCAATATTTTAGTGCAGTAGAAGCGATGGTACTTCAATGACGGAATATGAATTTTGTGGTATTATTGATGTAAATTTGTCACTAGTTTTAGAGTTACACTGTTGTCAGTTTGAGGTAGAGTAGTCCATTCATGTGGCAAAGCTTTTCTGACTGGAGGATGCTCATCATGTGCATCACAAATAAGCAGTTTTTGGCTAATACAAAGCTGTTGATATTTTTCAGTTGGTGGACGAGTGAGCCGGGAGTTAAATTACACACGGCAGAAGATTGGAGAAGAAGCCATGTTTAACCCCCAGCTCATGATTCAGACTCCACAGGAAGATGGTGCTAATGTACTAACAGTAGAAGCACTCCGACAGCACCTTGACTCTGCACTTCAGGCTAGCAGAGTACATGTCTATATGTACAACAGGTAAGCAGATAAGCAAAAGTTTTCTTGATCATGTGTAACTACTAAAAAGTGGACGCTTGCTTCCCTCTACGTATGTTTAAATGGTTAGCACTTTTGAGCTTTTCCCTTAGGACTTTCTGATTTGAATGCCGCTGATTTTCCATAGCTGGCATTGTGGCATAATGGCAGTGACAAGTTGGCTTTTGACAAATAAAATGGGATAGATGGTGTTGGGAGAGATTCTGAAAATGCACCCCTATGAGAGCTCTGCAGTATTCAGCAGCTGTCTCCATTAAGAAGCATTATCCCTGCTCTTTGCATAAAACCTTACTGATGGGATTCTTAATGTTGAAAAGCCTTCTGAGTTGGAGGCGAATTCTCTTGCTGACACCATCTTGAATCATGTAATGACTGAACGCTAGTACAATTTACTGTCCTTACAGTAGATTGTATGTGAAGGGAAATGCAATTTTGTGAGAAGTGTCAGTAGGTGGAATAACAGCTATTCAGTAAGATAGACAGTCATAGTAGAGTTGACCTTCAGAGTGTCTGTGTGCATATACTGAATGTTGGAAGTTGTGTGTTGCCCAACAACAGAAAAATGGTTAAAGGTGCACCTTAGGAGGCTACCAGCTGTGGGCTAGTGAGATATTTCCCTGAAAAGTCTTTCCTCTGAGTTTGCTGCTTACATCTTGATGTGCCTAGGGATGCTGTCTGATGCATGAAATCCAGTGCCTTTCAGGACATCTTTTCAGCACATCCAGCTGATGGTTATGTGAGCTAATGCTGAGGCTCCAATTATCTTTTACCTGGCTCCTGCTTTGTCTTAAGATGCCAGAAGTTGTGACAGCAGAATCTTTAATACAGCTGAAAAAGAAAGGCAGAAATCCTAATGGTTTCTTTCCTCCTGCATGTGTGAGTCAGCTAGGAATATTCTCCTCTGAGCCTCAAGATTACTTCTCTCTCTATTGTGTCACTGAGTGATAACTAAAGTTGCAAGTGATCTCATTTATATAAAGTCAGATTGCTGTCAAGATTTAGTCATGTTGGCCAGCCTGCTCATCCAAAAGCAGTTTTATTTACAGACAGCATTTAGGATAACTGAAACAAACATGTCTGTTCTATAGCTACAGAAAGAAGGAGCTGTGGTTTTTATGTAAGGCGTGGTGTATCTATGCTGAACAAAGTTTGCCTTTCTCGATGATTTGCTACTTGAAGCCAATATCTGAGTATAAGTTGCAGTTTTGAACGTATGTTATGTTTAAAAGATAACTTCTCAGTTAATGTGGAATAAAAATATTTTTTCTTTGTATTTGCTGCAGACAATGGAAATTGGAACATTTATGTTATAAATCAGGAGAACTCATCACGGAAGCAGGTTACATGGACCAGGTATGCATAGCAGTCATTTAGTTCTAAGTTTATTGTATTCTCGTAATTCAGTTTGTGCTGTGTAGATTATATTCTAGTCAACTGTGTATTTTTCCCTTCTTATTTTGACAGATCATAGAATACCTTTATCCTTGCTTAATTATCACTCCTTTGGACTGCTTCTGGGAGGGAGCAAAGCTACAGTCAGGAACTGCCTATCTATTGTAAGCATGCTTTTGTTCAACTTTCTTGTTTGACTGATTTTAGCTGCGTTAACTGTGTATGATTTTGAATTGCATTCCTGTTGTTTATTGACATTCTGGTTTAACAGAAAAATAAAATTAAAACTGTAGTGTCTCTAGAGAAAATATACCTGGATTTTTCTTTTCATTGAACAAAGATACTTCTGTTTCTATGAGATTATTTGTGGATGTCAATTCGATTCCTATGTTGTTTTTCTCATGCTGCTGACATGCGAAAGAAGATGTAAGTTCTGAATCCAGGTTTAAGGGTTTTATGCTTCCTTTGGAAATAAACTTCTCTCTTTTTTCATAAACTAAAAGAAAATTGTTTAATTGGTAATTTCATTTCAAAGAAAATGTCTTGGGTTAAATCTCAGGTCTTCCTAAAGAACAAAAAAACAAATCCTTTGCTTATGAGATCATGAAAGAAACCATATATAGTATCTTTTATGGATGGTTTCTCACAATTTACAAGTGTGATATTATATGCCCTGAATCCTTCAAAGAGTTAATTGTCAATCTGTGCAGGCATTTTCTGTTAATTATGCAAGAGTTAGCATTTGAGTTATTGTTTCTGTCCTGGTTTGCATGTCTCTGTAAAAGCAATTTGCAATGGCCATCTCGTAACCTTTAGTGTACAGTTTTAGATGGGGAAATAAGGGGGTTTGTGTTTTCTGGTTGGGAGATTTGGAATAATGACTTAAGCCTGGTTAAGCAGATACAGTGTGGTTTGAACCACAGAATAAGGCAGCCAAAAGCCTTTCTAGTCTGTCAACAACAGAAATTCAGAAGTGGGGGGTGGGAAATGTGACAGTGATAGTGGTGACAGCCATGGTAGCAGGAAAGCTTGATGGTCAATAGTCAAGCTGCCAGGGCATTTGAAGGAGCACAGTATTGTTATAGATAAACAAAGATCAGCTATATTGATTGATTACATCTGCAAGATGATTATTAGAGTAGCAAGGAGTAATCTGATACTATGAGAAAGGCTTTATTTCCTCAGCCCCCTCTCTTCTTTCCCGCTCCCCTCCCCCCTGATTCTTTGAAGCAGCAGTTGGCTGCTTTTTTATTATTTAGGTGCTTGACAATTTGTTTTCCTTTGCCTGTGAATAGAAGTACTTTTAACCTGTGAGTATTCCACTTTACGCAATAACTTTCTAAGAACTCAGTATTTTTGTTAGAATTACAAGGCCACAAGAAAAGTACATAAGCAAGTATACTTAAAATATGCTTAATATTGTATGAAAAAACCCTTACAGTAAGGGCTATAACTTACTAAAAAAAAGACTCAATATGAGTTTTAAATGTTTCTTTCAGTACTTCTTTTGTCTTCCTTTATTTTAATCATTCCTCCCTGATTTCTTTTGCAGAGGGAAGCCTCCTTTGCAGTGGATCAACTTTGACCCCTTAGAATTCTTGGAAGAGTTAAAGAAAATAAACTACCAAGTAGAGAGCTGGGAAGAAATGCTGAATAAAGCAGAGGTTGGTCATGGTTATATGGATCGACCTTGCCTGAATCCTGCTGATCCTGATTGCCCAATCACAGCTCCCAATAAAAATTCCACCAAAGTAAGTTTGCTTATCCTTATGTGTATCTTTTAATGGGAGGCTAGAGGCCATGAAGAGAGAAGAAACAATATGTAGTTCATATTCTTGACTGATGTTATTTGCCACTAGAACAGTCACTAACTTTCTGGCATTCTGTGATGCAATATTTAATCCTGCGTATTTAGAGTCAGAGTACGGTTGTTAGCTGCTTGCCAAGTGTGGCAAAGTGGTGATGTGACATTCCAGCAGACTTAATTCCTCAGATTAAGATAGGTATTGCTGGAATACAGCTGCTCTGTATACTCATACCACACAGCAAAGCCTTAGTTCAGGTAGGGCTAATTTTCCTGACTTTTGTGAAGAATTTGAAGTAATGGGCCTCCATTTTATACATCTCTGTCTCATTCAGGCTTTGGAGAAGTTACTGTTTGGTAAATTAATACTTGGCTCATTTGTCCATTTGGTTTTTTGAACTTATTTCTCTTTTTAGACCTCTTACACTGTCTTTAATATCAGTTACTGTATTGCATGGGGTTAGGGTATGAGTTTGTCTGAAATTGTGCAACTGATTAATTGCTTCTTTATAACTTCTAGCCTCTTGATGTAGCCGTTGTTTTGAGTGGTGGATGCTATGGACTATCAAGAAAATACATGCACTGGCAGGAAGAGTTGATTATAGGTGGTACAGTCAAGAACAGTTCTGGTAAACTTGTCAGGTAAAGAAACAAATGGTTCAAGAAAATCTTAAGTTTTTCCCTTTAGAGTTTGGTTTTTGGGGTGCAGAGAGGGGAGGATCATGCGAAAATCAACTGCCCTTCCGTGTGTATTATGAACACTTGTTTTGGAGGACATGCCTCAAGAAAACAGAATTTTAAACAGCAATTAGATAGTTGTTTAAGGAGATGTCAATGCTTTCGGCTTCTAACCTCGGAATGAAAGTGTACATTTGTCAGAAATATTTTTTTTTTACCAGCAGCTCTGTTGTTTAGCGTATTTATATAAAGCATTGAGCAGTGTTTAAAGCACCAAACAACTTTGTGCATTTTTTGAAATATGATCGAAGGAAAAAGGGGAAAATCGATATGGGTAATGCACTTACTCATCCGACATTTTTCGGAGTTCAAATGTCTTCTCTAAGCTTTTTGTTTAGAAAAATCTATTCTTTATGTTACTGCATCTCGAGTACATTTTTGACTGATAAAATACCTTTTTTCAGACTTCTCAAAGAAGTCATGGAACTCAGGACTTCAAGGAGGGAAAAACATATGAGAGAAATATCCTGAAAGATGTAGGACGTGCTAAACTAAATGAAGCACAGTTCTCCCATATTTAATAGAGATAATTTTTACTAGAAGTCTTGATATGGATTCTGAAGTTTTTTGCATTGACACTTAGCATCAAAGCTTTACTTCTTATAATAAGTCTTTCAACAAGTAGCCAAAGAATATTCTCAAAGTGAAAATAAAATAGTTCCTTAAGCCTCTAAAACTGGTGGAAACAGTTGCATACTGTGCAAAGTCAGGATGGATAATTGTTGCTATTGTATACTCCTCTCAGTTTGCCAGGCATTGGGAGTTTAATATGACATTTCTCTCCATGGGTTGAAGAAGACCAGGGTCTTCAAATGACAAATTGCCAACAGCATTTACAAGATCTTGTAGAAATAACTGTTCCCGTGTCATTCTCACAGTAACATGTCTGTTAATCGTGATCATTATCATTGATTTGTAAGGTTACAGTCTTTGCTCCCAAAACTGATCCTATCAAAAATAATGACAATGCTGCCATTAACTTCAGTGCAGCTAAATTATGCTCAGTACTGCGTAGACCAGCTGCAGCAGATACACAGTAGAATAATTATACTCTGTTCAATTTCAATATGAATATTCACCCTACAAGATCAAGAACTTCTACAATATGCTATTAGGCTCTCATTTGAGATTTCATGCCATGAAAATAATTTCCTGAAAATACTTATTTTATGCCTTTTCCTCCTCTCTTTTCTCTCTGTTATAGTGCCAAGGCTTTGCAAACCATGTTTCAGTTAATGACTCCTAAGCAAATGTATGAGCACTTCAAGGGGTATGAATATGTTTCACATATCAACTGGAATGAGGATAAAGCAGCAGCAATTCTGGAAGCCTGGCAGAGGATGTATGTTGAGGTAAAGCTGAAAATAGCCTAGATACCATACTATAAAATCTTTCCGGAGATCCATTGTCCCTTTTCACAGGTTTTCACAGTATTCCTTCAAGGAAGGTACTTAACTAAAACTGAGTTATTGCCTCTCAGTTTAAAAGCTGATTTATTCTCTTTTTAATGGAGGATGTGTATGGTTATTCATATATGAAAAGCCATGAAGGCTTTACTGTTTGCTGTCTTCCACATGTCTGATTTGCTAAGAGTGGGAAGGGACTGAAGAGCTACTTGGAATTTAAAAGCAATTGGTTGGCATGATTATTCTAAAGGTGTCTGGAAAACATTAGCTAGCCATCAACTGCTTTCTCAGTTGCAGTCCGGGTGGGGGGGGCATGGGATGGTGCCTGGCCTTTGTGTCTCAGAGGGTGACCTCTTCTATGCTGCTTCTGACATCTGTGAAATGGCCCTGAAGTGGGGGAAAGAGGAGCACTCTGAAGAGCACACTGGGCTTGTATTAAAGGCAAGACTTATTCAACATAGCAAGAACGTAAAGACAAAAGCAGTTTTAGGCATGTGCTTTAGAAAATGGTAATTTTTTACTTATATACGACAAGTTTTATTTTTCTTTTCATAGGTTGTTCATCAAAGTGTTGCACAAAACTCTACTCAGAAGGTGCTTTCCTTTACTACAACCACCCTGGATGACATTCTAAAGTCATTTTCTGATGTCAGCGTTATCAGAGTAGCTAGTGGCTACCTACTAATGGTAATAAAACAAATTATTTAATTGTCTCTAGCATGTTTTAAATACCTGCTTCATTGTTACAAGTCAGTAGTCCAGAATGTTTTTTTTTACACTTAAAATGAAACAAAAAAAGGCCTGTACAGTTTGTAAACATTTGCCTTAGGTTTGTCACTCCTGTATAGCACATCTAATGTGTCTATTCTGTTGGAAAGTGCTTATAAAGATGTGTATATCTTTATATGGAGGGGGATCACTGTTAAAGGATGCATTCTAATATTTTGCCTTTTTTTTCTCCTTCTCTCCCTGCCTTGACCCTTCCTTTCAGCTTGCCTATGCCTGTTTAACAATGCTGCGGTGGGATTGTGCCAAGTCTCAGGGTGCCGTGGGGCTGGCAGGAGTCTTGTTGGTTGCACTGTCAGTGGCTGCAGGGCTGGGACTGTGCTCGTTGATTGGAATTTCCTTTAATGCTGCCACAACTCAGGTATTTAGTAGCCAAAAGCCTGATGTTATATTACTAGCACTGTGTTAGTGAATGAATATAACTGAATCTTTGAGGAAAAAAAGCTGCCAAACTTTTGATTTTATATTTTCACTTGTGCCTTTTTCCTCTCTAGTAGCTTGTGCTATGAGAAATTAAGTGATGATGATGCCAAATGATACTAAAGAAAAAGGGAGATACCCTGTGGTTCATATAGCTGTTAAATTCTGAGTACTTTGTTTTTCTTTGTCCTGATACAAGTGGAGATAGCCATTGTGCTTAAGAAGCTGAAGATTTTGTCCTTCTATCTGAATATATCAGGATGTTCAAATTCTGAAAATATTTTAAAAATAACTTGAAATATTATCTGATATTCTTTGTCTACTCAAAAATCATATAACTTATAGTGAGATTTAGTACATGTAAATGGTATACTGCAAGTTCTCAGGTATATTTCAGAATAAAAGTTAATAGCTGTATTGCACCCTTTTGCTTTTCATTTTACCCTTGGATTTGTATTCAGAATGTAATGTCAAAGTTAATTCAACTAACCGTTTAATAATTAGCTACATCATAAAACAACCATCTTGGCTTTTGTTTGTTTTGTTTTTCCCCCAAGGTTTTGCCTTTTCTTGCTCTCGGAGTTGGTGTAGATGATGTTTTTCTTCTGGCCCACGCATTTAGTGAAACAGGACAGAATAAGAGGATTCCATTCGAGGTAATGACAAAATGGAGAGCTGAGAGCTGAGGTGAAATAAAAAGCTTCATATAGGAAAAGATACTGAATTCATGAAGAACTAGTAATGATTTAAAAAAAGCAATGATTTTAAAAATTTAGGAATAGGACGATGAGGTGGGTTGAGAACTGGCTGACTGGCTGAGCTCAGAGGGTAGTGATCAGCAGCACAGAGTCCAGCTGGAGGCCTGTAACTAGCGGTGTTCCCCAGGGGTCGGTGCTGGGTCCGGTCTTGTTCAATATCTTCATCAATGACCTTGATGAGGGGACAGTGTCCATCCTCAGCAAGTTTGCTGATGACACAAAACTGGGGGGAGTGGCTGACACGCCAGAAGGCTGTGCTGCCATCCAGCAAGACCTGGACAGGCTGGAGAGTTGGGCAGAGAGGAACCTGATGAGGTTGAACAAAAGCAAGTGTAGAGCCTTGCACCTGGNGAAAAGAAGGCTGAGAGGGGACCTGATCCATGTTTATAAGTATCTTAGGTGCGGGAGGCAAATGGATGTGGGGAATCTCTTTTCAGTGGTCAGTGGGGACAGGACAAGGGGCAATGGCCGTAAACTGGAGCACAGGAAGTTCCGCACCAACATGCAGAAGAACTTCGTCACGGTGCGGGTGACGGAGCACTGGAACAGGCTGCCCAGGGAGGTTGTGGAGTCTCCTTCCCTGGAGATATTCAAGACCTGCCTGGACGCCTACCTGTGCAACCTGCTGTAGGGAACCTGCTCTGGCAGGGGGGTTGGACTTGATGATCTCTCGAGGTCCCTTCCAACCCCTACAATTCTGTGATTCTGTGATTCTGAAGCTAGAATCAGGTTTGCTAATGTTTTCTACCCTCAAAAACCATCAGCACTTCATGTGTCGTCTACTTCTCTCCTGGATAGTTTGTTTAGTGTATTTTTGATTGACATGCTCTCAAATGCATACTTGTATTTCGAATTTCCTTGTAATAGTTTTTCACGGTTACTGTGCTTTATCTGTAGAATGACCCTCTCATTTGCAGGACATCACCTTGTTCACATGACTTTTAAGATACACTGTTTCTTTTGCAGGACAGAACAGGTGAATGTTTGAAGCGAACAGGAGCAAGCGTAGCTCTTACATCTATCAGCAATGTCACTGCTTTCTTTATGGCTGCCTTAATCCCTATTCCTGCTTTGCGAGCATTTTCACTCCAAGTAAGTTTACATGCTGATTTGTTAGCTCTTACAGATATTCTAGTTGTGGGAGGCCAATGATGATACCTGTTAGTCATAGTAGTGAAGTCCATGTCCTTTGCCTCTGCAGGTGACTGAACTAGTATGTGATCACTATTTTCCATAGATCTGAGTAATAACACCAGCTGTCCGCCCTTGATTATGCTCCTCCCATCTCTCTCACATGGAGTCTCTTGCATCCTAATTAGTAGGTGACAGACTGCCCTGCCCTTCTACAACTGGTCTGAGTGCAAAAACTGGGTTGTGTGCAACTAAGCAGAAACAAGTCACCAGAAAGATTTGCATTCTTATTACAGTCTTGACTAAAGTGCAATAAACATTGGACTGCACTTTACTGTATGTATTATTGTTTGTAAGTGGGAATTTTAATTATTTCATTCTGGTGTGTCCAATTTGCCACTCTTAAGAGCTATAACCAAAATTCAGTGACAGTAGTAAGAATGCATTTGCCATCTTATTTTTTTTACTAAAACCTTTGTTGTACTGCCTTGCTCCCAATGGGATTTTAACAAACCCTTGGAGAAAACTTCAATAATTTTATATCCCAGCTGCTTTGAGAGAAAATGTGAATTTTATGTGCTGAACCATGTGCTGCTTTCTCCCCTTTCTCTCTGTCTTTTTGTATTTGTTTTTGATAATATGCCTTCAGGAAGATGAAATATTAAGGATGCTGAAGAAAGCTTTCTTTAAAAGCAGGAGCCCTTTGAAGAAAGCTTTGGGAGGTTTCCATCAGACACTGCTTTGACATACAAGCAATTTTATAGCACTGTCTGACCTTGGTGTACAGAGCAGGCAAACTACTTTTTCAGTAGTCATTTTTCTTCTGTGTAGTCTGGGTACTCCAATCATTTTTCATTCTCCTTGAGCCCTTGGCTACCCAGAGGAAGCAAGGACTGTAATTTTTCTTAATATATGTGGCAATTATTGCTGTTTTCAGAGATTTAGGTATGCCTGCATAAAGCCGTAAAATAGTAAACTGTTTATGATTGCAGCTACATGGTCAATAACCATTAATAACTCATTTACCATTTTCTTCTCAATAGACAGTTTGGTAGCGAATGGTAGAGGAAGTAAAGACCTCATTGGTTTGCTGCGTAGTTGAGCAGGTATCTGTGGCAACTAAGACAAGCTCAGTACTGGGTGGTTGGCAGCATTTAGCTCTGCTGACTTGCTGCAACCTGGATGTCTATTCTTACAGACGATATGACAGTGAATTATATTGTAGCAAAGACCAGTCTCAATATATGAAATATTTTTTTGAATTTTAATACTTGTTTCAGGGGAAATGTGTTGTATCTTCATAATCAGTGACCCAAATTCAAACATCCAACATGTACCGTAAACAGCTAACAGGATACTGGAGATCTCACAAGGAATCAGAGAAGTCTTGTTTTCCTCTTGTCAGGCTTTGTAGTAACCATGCGTTGTAGAAGTTAATTCAGTCTAAACACATCTCCTAAGAACTACTCAACAGAGATCAACCATTTTGTCCGAATCATACTGCTGAGCTGTTTAGCGGGACCCACCAACATTAACAGCCTATCTCTGTTCCCATTCTTTGTATCAGAATACGACAGGTTATCTTTGGAAAGTAAGTGGATACAACAGCTGTAAATGTTACTGTAATCTGAGTATTAAATTAAATATAAGCTAAAATTAAAAATAATTAAATATACCTATCCTGAGGTGTTTTGTTCTTACCTGCTGTTACCATGTAGACTGAATCAGACTATTTAGAAAGCAAAGCCCACAGAACAAAATGACAAACAAAAAATTCCCAATGAGATTTCAATGTATTCATGTATGAACATGCTGACATTATTCAGAATAAAAACACTGCGATCAACGTCCATCTTAAGGCAGTGATTAAAGAATCTATGTGTGGGAGGGCTTGGGTGTTCAGAAACTAGTATTTGAGTTGCTCAGTCTTTTCTCAGTTTCATCTGTAATCTGTCTTTGGTTTTTAAATAGCAACCCCATGTACATCTGTCTCTGAAAGTAATGCCTCTCATTTATTTCCATGGAAACTAGAACAGCCAGAAGAGCATAGTAACACTATTTGATAGAGCAAATTCTTGGCTACAAGGCACTATTTTTCAATATAGTCATCAGCATTAGCTGTGCAACTTGACCAGCAATGAACAAGAGCCTGCATGCTGCGCTCATAAAAATCAGCACCAGTAGAGGTGGTGCCTCGCTGTCGCTGTCGCCGCTGCTGAAACGCACCACTACCGCCTCACTGTCCTCACATCCACTGTTTGGTCTCCATAATTGTTCACCGAGCATCAATGAATGTCAATGAGTGCAATTTTTTTTTTTTGCACGGAGGTATTCAGTGACACACCTTTGCTTCATATGCACTTTCATGTCAGACACCATTTAGTTAGAGTGCCCCTCTGCTGCCATCTGTCATGTGGCAACAAAATGGAATGGAATATTGGTGGGAAGGTTCAACCCCTGCTGCCATACCACCAACATCTGCATCTGATATCATGGGCCAACATACTAAAACAGGAGTCATTACTTTCGGAGTGGCCTTCGTGTATATGAGAGATGTAAAAATGTGCAAAAAAGGGCAGCTGGAGACCTGTACTGAAGATTTATTGGAACTAGTGCAATATATGTGGATAAATCAGGAGCCACTAAAATGGCATCCCTTATTGTTAGAAAGGAACATCTGTTACTTGCTTTGTCTGGTTTCACCAGGTAAAATCAAAGTCAGGTGAGGCATTAATTACAGCACTCAAAATCAGATAACCTTGGCAGGTTTTGGTGGGTGTTCTGTATTTATATATGGATTTCTTTATTTGCAGTCTTCTTCCTCCCTCTTTCTCAGGCTTGTTTAACTAAGAACTCTCAGCCATCTTTGATAGCTTCCTAGTGAGACTTAGAAAGCAATGAAGTACTACAGCTTGCTTTTTACAGTTGCTGCCTTCTTCTCATCTAGTGAATTTTTAACAGATGAACTTAATAAAAGGGTTGCTCTTGACCTTATTTTGCTCTTCATTCACTTTTCATAAGACACTGCAAGATAATTGTCAAAGTTTCCATAACTTTTGAGGCCCAGTATCTGTAAAACAACGCAGCTGCTGAGGGAGAATAAATGGTTTCCTGCAAGTACAAGTCCAACTTTTAGTTGGAAACTCACATTTTGCATATCAATGCTTTATTCCTTTTCAGCTTCTGTGCAGTTCTGCCAGCTAAAGCAGTTCATTGATACCTCTGAGTTGTTCATTTGCTCATTTGCTTCATGGAGCTTAAACTGTGCAAGTTTGCTGGGGTCTTCATAGTTTAGTAGGGTTAGCTTTTGATGAGTTTAAGGAAACAATAAAGAAAAAGGTCATTTCGAAAGCGAGATTTTTAAAATGAATTCTGTAGCGTGTCTGGAGACTGTTTTAATTTTATAACTGTTTGCATTTTTGTCATTTGTTGATCTAATTAGCCTCCTATTTAAGCAGTTTTAGGCTTTGAGAAGCTGATGGTATCCCAAGTATTCAGTTCCAAGAATTGTAGAAGAGTGCTCAGGACTTCGGTGGAGTAGGTTCTGAATTTTCAGATGCATTTCATTTCTTAAAATTGAGGGGGGTGGGTGGTAGGACGTTATCAAAGAACTCCGCTGAAAGAGTTTGAAGTTTACAGTAAGAATGTCTTAAATGTAGTACTTTGTTTTGAGTGTAAACAAAGGAGGCGTGGCAGAGCGTAACTACCACTGGGCTGAATTCTTTCCGCAGAATATTCGGACAACTTTATGGAAGAAATTCTGCCCAAAAAAAGAGAATGCGCAGCTTCATAAAAATTCACCTAACTTTTCTTGCATACAACAGAAACTTCCTCCTCAACAGTCGAGGAGTGGTGTAGATTTAGTAATGAGTAGAGGTGGAACTCTGCCCAATAAGTCTTAGCAGTAACTTTTTCCCTCACAGTAAGAATGACGAGTTTTTTTCTTTTTTCTAAATGTAAAAGCACATTACCAGGTGGTGGTGGTGGGTTTGTGGACAGAAAGAATGTAAGTTTTTAAGCTCATTCAATTATCTTACTCTGCTGAAGCGGTTTGTCCCCCTCCTTTTACCCACGTCTTTTAGCTTTCCCTGCTCCTGACATGAGAATTTAACAAGCAAAATTAAAGCCTAAGGGGAAGAAGAGGGGGGGATGTGAGTCTGTGTGCTGTCAGGAGGGAGTTGCAGATAGGCAGCAGTGGGGTGGAAGTTTCCCTGACAGACCTCCTCCTCTGTTCCTCACCTCTGGCTGTACAGCACACCCATTCTCCTTGGGTGGGCTGCCAGGAAAGGCAAATAGCAGCACATACCTTAAGCAGGGCCCCAGCCTACCAGCTTGGCTCCCTTCTCCCTTGCTGCCTCCAGCACAGACTGCCATTCTTCTGTTTCAGTTAACAGTTGCAGCAGCAATAATATTTTTAGGCTGTGCATTATGGAAAGATGCAAAATTGGAACAGGTTTCTCAGAAAACGACCACCGCTTTTTTCTGATTAATGAATTTTTTTTTTACTTCCTTCTGATCTCATTTCCTTGAACACTTTCATTTTACACCCTAGGGTAGGCCCCACTTTTCCCTGTCTAGCAGTAATCTTACTTTTGTCGATTTCTCAGGAAGAAAGTCTAAGGCCCTTTCCTCTTCAATTTGATCGTTCTTTTCTGAAGGGGTAAGAGCAAATGCCCTTTTCCCAAAAATCCTAAACATGCTTTCAGCTTGGGTGCTACTAGCAGATTGCCTGTACTCTAGAAGCTGTGCTACCGCAGATTTTTTTTGGCCCTTTTCCAGTGAGTGTAATCATTACAAATAGAGGATATTGCACGATCACATTTTTTGTATTTTCCCATTGTGAGCCATGAGATGTGCAGCTAGTATTGGGAGAGGAGGTGGTGGCTGATGTGTAGCATCAGAGACTGACTCACCCTCACCACTTCTTCCTTCCCTCTCTGCTAATCTTACCTTGGTCTGCTTCATTGTGTCACACACTTCCACGTGCTGCTGGAGCTGAGGATGTGCAGCAGGAACTGGGAGACATGCTGCACTCTATCAGGTCACAGGGTGACTTGACAAGCCAACAAATTAGAATTGATGGAAGAGCAATGTTTTACCAGTTTAATTGTGAAAGCTGAGTGCTCTTGCAGCCTTGGAACGCTCGTGAGGTGGGTGAGGGAGAGACAGCAATATGTAGGAAATGTGTTAAGCTCTAGGAATACAAATCAAAACAGAGATGGTTGTTTAAAAACATTTGACCTCCAGAGTTAGTACTTCAACAGTGCTATGGCGCATTGGAAAATCTAGCTGATTTTATAGTAAATGCCATGCTAATAGGCACATTTACTATTTGTAGTTGTGCTAGTTTTGATTCTTCTTTAAAAACCACATGTGAATGTAGCAAACTTCAGTTGCATCTATGCCATACTCTTAAGTATTAGTTCTCAGGTGTAGCGATAGCTGAGTTTCAAGGATGTTGGTGTATAAGAGGAACTGATAAGGTGTGAACTCTTTGTGGGAGTTCACAAAGCAGAAACAGGATTTCTGTTAGTTTTTCAGCCATTCAGGGAGGAGTAAGAATTATTGTTGGCCCCCAGGTGAGGTTTTTTTAACATCTCAGTAGAACTTAGCTCATCCTTGATAGAAGATCTTTGTTAGTTGCTACTAATTGTTCATGTTATATGGGTGATCAACCTTTCTGTGGTTTAGCAGCAAGAGAGTGCTTGTATGAACCAAGTCCAGCAAACACCTTGCTTGCAACAACAGCCATTGTTTTTTCTGATAGATTCAGTTTATTCTGGAGAGGATCAAAAGGAAGTTATCTCAAAGTCTTGGCTGTAACCTTACGTACCTTTCTATGTGGATATTTATAAATCATGAAACAGTTACTGAATCTTTTCTCTCAAAAGAGGGCTAAATGCTAATGAGGTTTTAAGTACTAGATAAAACACAGTTGCAGTAGTTATGTTTACGAACAGTCAGCAGGACCAAAATCTTACTTCAAGCAGTATGAACATGGCAAAAGAGAAATGCCAGTAAGTACTGAGTACTTACATAACTGAGTCTGTCATTCTTAGAAACGCAGAAATAATACCTAGTCTTTTTATCATGCCTTGCAGATTTGGAACTCAAAGTCATTCAGTAGGTTAATCCTTCAATTTTCAAAGATAAGAGAAAAATTCAGGGCCATGTAGTTAAGAATTTTTAAAACGTGAATGTCTTTTCAGCTGCCAGTTTTAAGGACTGATTTTTCAATATCAAAAGCAGCTGTTTATTTATTTTGGAAGATGGAGAACATGTTTATAACTAGTCCACCACTTGATTTTTCATAGCCCAACTTTAGATTTTTTTTTTTTATGACTATTAGTTTGTATGGTTTCATCAATATGAAACTGAACTGTCTCTTGCTTATTTACTGTGTAAAATATAAATGTTTCAGATTTTTTTTTCACCCATTGATGACTCAGCCACTATTTTTTTCAATATATCTCCTACTCTATTACTGTCTTCCTGTCTCATCTGTGCCCAGGCTTTCCCTTTTTGACAACTACTGCCCTTACCAATTTTGAGTTACAAATAAATGCTACTAATAACAACAATAGATGCTGTGCCATGTATGTTGACGGAGATTCTCTGAGAATCTCTGTGTGGGAAAGGGTTTGAGGTATGGTTTGAAGGTAGATATGCCAGGAGGGGTTTTTTTGTTGTTGTTGTTTGTTTTGGTTTTTGTTTTTTTTTTCTTTTTCCTTAATTAATGCTTACTTTACAAATCAAACAAAGTATTCTTCCAATTTAAGATGTGTTACTGTTCCAGTTTAAGACTCATTTTGGTAGATCATTAATCAAGTTCTGATAAATGCAAGCATGTCAATACATAGATCTACTTTGTTTTGTTGGATTAATTTTGGTTCTTCTTTGAAAATAATATCAGATAATCCCAAAATGTTACTCTTTTAAGTAAATGAATTGCATAATTCCATACTAAACAGAGCAGTTTCTTCAAAATTTGATTAAAACTTTATTAAATTACTGATTTAATAATGTACTTTAATGTTATTCTAATGTTTAAGTTACTTCAGATCCCTTAAATGTGAGAACTTCAGTCCTTGTTCCAGGTTTGCTTTTGCTTCCATCTTTTATTTACCGTGAGACTCTGAATAGGGCAGAATCTCATACAAATGGATGATTTATTAGCTTCATTTTTCCTCTTTAAAAATCATGGTGCCACCGCATCTCTAGGCAGACATATTAAAATATATAAAGTTTAATATTGAAAGAAATTTATTAACTACAATAAGACTGCCATAATGGAACTGGAAAATGTACTTCCCGATTCCCTCAGGAAGAAGCTTGAAAGAATCTGATAGATCGGTATGATAAATGGGTGGATAGATGAGAACGGAAAGATAGTTTAATGCTTTCTGAAGATGGTGCCCTTCATGAAGCTAAATAATGACACTGTTTCTCTTATGATTGATCTCTAGGCAGCAGTTGTGGTGGTATTCAACTTTGCTATGGTTCTGCTAATTTTTCCTGCCATCTTGAGCATGGACCTTTACCGTCGAGAAGACAGGAGGCTGGATATATTCTGCTGTTTTACAAGGTGAGAATATGTGACAGATTCATAGATGAGATGTGTCCTTTTTGTAGTCACCAATCAGTGCTACCGTTCCTTGCCAAGAGTTGGGTGTTCATTGCATCACGATCAGTATGTTATTGTCGTGATCTTATTGCTAGCGAGCAGATTGTGTTTGCTACCATGATCTCTCTCTGTATTTGACCTTTTAATTTTGTTATCAAAGTGACAAAGCACTTTCCAAGATTTGCTTTTGGGGGAGTGGTTAGAACAGGGAATTGATCACATGACAGGACTCCTGTTTTCTGTTTCTGATTTAGTCATATTTTCACTGGATGTCTTAATGTACTTGAATTTTTGAGGCTTAATTCTCAGAAGTAGCAGGCAATCAAACTATCCATTTATTCCACCACCTACAGTTGCACAAAACATTTATCAGAATTTGAGCCCATTTAGCTGTGAGGAAATTGAATTAATGAGAGCTTGCTTTGTTTAGGTAAGCAATGTTCTGAATTCCTCTTTTTTTGGTAGAGTATATTCACTTGATGAAAAATACATCACACTGTTTTCTGTCATGAATTTGTCTTTTTTTTTTTTTTTTTTTGTTACAGGAAGAGGTTTGTCTCTGATAATTAAAAAACAAACAAAAACAATAAAGCCATAGGTATATGTTAGGTTCTTGCATAGACTAAAATGAAGGGAATGCTTCAAAGAAATACTTCTGAAATTTTGTGTCTTGATGTAGCCCATCCTTTCTGGGCTATGCCTAAGCATGCTTCCATATGTTTACTTCATTTTTAAAGCATTCGATGAGTGTGTGGCAAGTGGTTTCAAGCTGCCTCCCAGAAGTCAGATCTTATCCAGAAGGCTCAAGTATTATTTAACAGTTGCTTTAATAGTTCTAAACAGAACAACTCAGTATGTCATATGTTTACATTTTCATCTAAATAGCTTAATGCTCAGCATGAGCACACAGATGCAAGCTTCCACACATTGTGCACTCAGACTGCGCGTGACTACCTGGCCATTGACCTGATCAGCATGTATAACTAATGAAGTTATATGAGTGGCTGTCAATGTCTTCACACAAATACTGGTTCCCTCTTTGGGGAGAACAAGAAATCTGTGCGTATTCTCAGAGACCGACAATTAGAACTGTGCCTGGGAAGTCTGCATCTAGAGATGTAAAAGAAAACTCATGTCGAAACATGATGATTAATACCTGAAAGCAGCAGAAACAGCTTCAGGTGGAAGCAAATTACCTTGTCTAGTCTGATTAAAATAAGGATGTAAACAAATGTTTTTCTCTTCTCTTACAGTCCGTGTGTCACTAGAGTCATTCAGATTGAGCCTCAAGCATATGCAGAAAACGACAATACTTGTTACAGTCCTCCACCCCCATACAGCAGTCACAGTTTTGCACATGAAACTCAGATTACAATGCAGTCTACAGTGCAGTTACGCACTGAGTATGATCCTCATACACAGGTGTACTACACCACCGCAGAACCGCGCTCAGAAATATCAGTGCAGCCTGTGACAGTGACTCAAGATAATCTTAGCTGCCAGAGCCCAGAAAGCACAAGCTCGACGAGGGATTTGCTTTCCCAATTCTCAGACTCCAGTGTGCATTGCCTTGAGCCACCCTGCACGAAGTGGACGCTCTCAACTTTTGCAGAAAAACATTATGCTCCGTTCCTCCTAAAACCAAAAGCTAAGGTAATCAGAGAACAGTTTACCTGTTTCTCAAAAATAGACTTCTGCCTTGTCTACAAAGAAAATTATTCTGGCAATAATAATAATAAACATAAGGAATAAATAGAAATATTTGGGAATAAGAATTCTTAATTTTACAGCTATATTAACTCTTCAAAAATTTTATCTTGCTAGCACTATAGTGATGTAGTTTTCAAATATAAGTTAAAAGAGGGTTTTGGTGACTTTCAGTAACATAGGCTTGTGAACTGTGTGACTAATGCCACTGTTCAACTCTTATTACCATATAAATTTCTCGTCAATAACACGAAAATTAACTAAGCTTTGTTGTATATGTATGAATGTATGGGAAAGAAAAGATAACATATAAAAACTTAAAAGTGTATAGGGATAGGCATTAATTTTGAACCTGCTTCAGTAGTATGTCATCATGTCATTATAAGTTGTTGGTTTCTTCAGAAACCTAAAACCAAATGCATTTCTGTTTTTTTGTTGCAGATTGTGGTTATTTTTCTTTTTCTGGGTTTACTTGGGCTCAGCCTCTATGGAACTACCCGGGTGAGAGATGGGCTAGATCTCACAGACATTGTGCCACGGGAGACACGGGAATATGACTTTATTGCTGCACAGTTCAAGTACTTTTCATTCTACAATATGTACATTGTGACTCAGAAAGCGGATTATCCGAATGTCCAGCACTTACTTTATGAACTTCACAGAAGTTTCAGCAATGTGACATACATTTTGTTGGAAGAGGATAGGCAGCTTCCCAAAATGTGGTTGCACTACTTTCGAGATTGGCTGCAAGGTAAGAGGAAAATTGCGTGAACTTTTCTTCATTCTGCAGTAGCAACCGCTGTACCTCATAGTAATACTCCTGTTTTCCAAGATGGCCACACAGTTGAAGACAGTTCCCAGCAGGGGGATGCCTAAGTTCTGATCTCGGTTTGAATGTTGCTTTCCTTTTTTTCCAACCCTTCAATTCTTTGTGGCTAAGTTTACTCCCCACTAAGACAGTTCTGAAGCTTTTAAAGATTATATCCTTGAGAGGCCATCTCATGCCATCAATTTCTAACCAGCTGATGTGGAATTCTGGTGTATAATTAATAGTCAAATACCACCCAGTGTCTTGGGAAAATAAATGTTTGCTGAGTGTTTTGAGAATAGTAAATGAAAAGTCCCAGTTCACCAGTGTTTTTTGGCACAGGTGTAACTTTCAGCACATGAGTGATCCTGTTGGCTTCAGCTGGGACTGCTGGCATGAATAAAATTCAGTGTGGCTTAGGCATTTTATTGGACCAGGAGCACATCACACATTCTAGATTTCCAGTGAAGTGTCCTCACTCGTTTTGTGGTGCTGCTTTTTCTGAGGTGGATTGTAAAGGTTTGGGGGGTGATGAGAGAGTTACGGCCTTTCAGGTACTCTGATGATAATTGTACTGAAGTCAGCTTATTAAAGATGTTAAAGATACTATAATTACACATGTTGAGACAAATAACTCTTTTGTATTCAAAATAAATGGTATAGTTACATCTCAGCAAATTTAAGTTTTCTACTGTAAGCAAATGCATTCTTACCAGAAATATGACAGTCTTACCTCTGCCTTTCTGTTGGAAGAATCTCCAGCAAGCTTTTTGCCAACAGAAAAATAAATTATGCTGACCTAGTGAGACTGTATATTTTAACCTTAACTGTTTACAGATGACTTATGCAGCCAACGATTCTTGGAAAACATTTACATAACTGCCAGCATTTGGGGTATTTTCTTCCTTCTGAAATTATCTTAGGCAGTGGTAGGAAAGAAGAGGCATGTAAGGGACATGCATAATAAAATTATCAAGTTATTAATGTGTATAACACATTGATAAAATCAAGCAGAGCAGGATCTCAGCTATTAGTTTTGTTGTTTTATTTATATTTTTAAAATATATTGGATCCATTCATTACAGTCTCCTTACTAAAAATTTTACATGAAATATTTTGCTCACACAAATATAGTGAACTGTAAGGGAAGGGAATACCAGTGGGAAGAGAATTCAACATAGCTTATGCGTTTTGCTGGATTTGAACCTTAATACAATCTGTAGCTTTTAAAGCAAGCATCTTTCTATGTGCTTTTCCAAACTCTCTTGTCATGTTACTGTTTATTTCTTTTGTGGCTTTTTTTTGGTTGCCCAAAACAATCGGGAAAGCAATAGGTCCAATGTCTTAGACCTGTGAGGTAGGTTGAAATCTGAGAGAATTGTATTCAGAGTCTTCCTGTATTAGTGCTGAATCTGAACAGTCTGACAATGATAAAATTAGGAAAAGGTGCCCTTGGATCTGCTTCCTTGCTATCTCCTCACAGTGACACGCTGCAGGCTGTCTCACTTGGTGTTGTTCTGGGAGCTGTTTGCTTTCCTGTTCTTCCCCTCACAGACCCCACTCACCTTCCTGGACTTCTTCCATTTTGGATGCCTCTTTGTAATCCTTGTGCTAAGGACTGTCCGTTCTTCACGTCCCAGTGCCTACACATCTCCTCTATGCTGTATGAACGTGTTCATATATGACCTACCCAGAGCAGATCTATTTTTAAGGGTGTTCCTGTTCTCTTTGTATTGTCTCTGGTTACTTTTCCTCCTCCAATCCACTTATTATCCTGCTTATTCTCCTTCCTTACGCTCTGCTGTTCTTCCATTAGAGGAGCTGTGAGCGTCCTGGTACCTTGGATGCATAGAGCTAAACTGTTAAACCGGAATGGTCAGGGACACTCCCATGAAGCACTGAGTTGCAGCGATTCAAGTGTGGTTGTGCCAGCTCTGTGGCAGAAGGCGCATTGTTTTGCCTGTTGGTCGCCCACAGGTTTTAAATTAATCATTATGATTACTATTTGACATTTAGGTCTATGTCCTTGTCTTTCCTCCCTACCATCCCCAAGACTGGCACAATTAGGATAAAACAGGTACCTGCTGTTTTAACAGCAGGACTCCTTTTGACAAGATGCTGCATTTACGAAGTAGTGAAGAAGGAGGATACAAGGCTTTAATGTAAAGGGGAAAATAAACAATTATAATATCAGCCGTCACTGTTGTCACAGTTATGGGATTATCTGAAAATGCAGATCCTAATCAACAGAAAGATACTAGGACTGAAGCCAAGGGAGTAAAGAGAAGGAAAGGTGAGAACAGAATTTACAAACAAGGTTCTGTATTACTCTGGATTGAAGCAGCATCCTTTATGAGATGGGAATAGTTTTGTTGCTACATTTTTACATGCTGGGGAGAGCAGGATGATGGAAGTAGGGGTAACTTTTAAACTTCATGCCTAATTTGCTGTCTTCACAGGGAATTCAGTACTAGAAATTAATGGCTCAAGATGGCCTTCTGACGTTTATGCATTTGTTCAGCAGTTTACAGAATGTATTGGAGGGAAGCAACAGCATGTGAACAAAAGCATTTTTTATGAAGATAGCCTCCTTGATTTAGCTGTACACTTCTAATTGCCACATAGTGGAGTGCCATCAGCCTAACACACTTCTTTTTGCACTTTCCCCTGTATTTTGCTTCCTGGTATCCAGTCATATTAGCATATTTTTTGCTACTGAATATGCAACAGAAGAGAGTTGACACTAAATCATTTATTTAAATTGGAAATTTAAGTTGGAAATAACATCAGTAAGTGACTGAACGTAAATGAGGTAGCTTGAATTTCCTGGTGGCTTGTAATTAGGTTTGTTTTTGGAAAGCGTAATCTTATCTTGTTTCATAGTGCCAGCTGTTCACATGGGTAAGTAGGAATTCCTTTATCACCTCCTTTCTGGCATCCCACATAAAGTTCTGGAGGATTTCACTTTCTTCTGAACTATTAAGCAGAAGTCACTGTTGATATAAAAAATAAAATAAAAAATCACATATGTAACATTAAAAAATTCCCTTATTCTTTAAAAAACTTCTCTGCAGAAAGGCATCAACAGAAACCTTTCATTAATTTCAGTTATCCTTATAATAGATTAAAAGTCTTTTAGATCATTGTTGGAAACAATTTATTATAAAAGTGCTTACTTTGCAAGCAGTGATTCTGCTATTAATTTCAAGGAAATTTTAGTTATCAAAATTTTGACATTCTCTAGAAGTGAAGCACAACTTAGAGTGAATTTTTGGCATTCTTTTCACAAACTTTCAGTTTCAGCAAGGTCAGTAATAAAATGACCCCAAGTGTAAAGAGATTGAACATTCTGCGAAATAAAGATATAAAAGGGAGCAGGGTTTGAGATACGATCAAAATTGTAGGACCATTGAAGGGGCAAAGTTGGGGGGGGGCAAGTGAAAGAGCTTAATTTCCACCCACTATTGCAATGTAAAATGTATGTGCCCTTTTTTAACATACTTTGCAACCACAGGTTGGTTAAGTTGCGTGCAAATGAGCATATTGGCTTTTGTGTGTCAGTTTAGCCCTGTGACAGGAGCTACATATTAGTCTGGAAGTTTGGCCCCAAGTATTGTCTAGCATAGCAATTCATGTGCTTCTGTTACTGAAGGAAACTTTTTCTAGTGTAACTTAAAAGTTAAGGTGTTCTTTGGTGGTCTCTCCTTTTTCCCTGCATACTTTTTCCACAGCCTTCTCTTACTTCCCCAAATCATTATTTGCATGGTGATTATGATAGCAGAAAGGGCCTCATCTAGCCACTTCCCAAGAGACTGAAATGGAGTTGAACTGAGTTCAGGAAGGATGGATGTATTTCTGCATGTCTTAAACAGTGTTTTCCCCACTCTGAGGTACAAGCAACACTGTTAAGGGGGACTGTGAAGTTCCTTTTGTGATTTCAGGGAGTCTGGTGGTAAGCCATCCTCCTCCTGGGCACGTGCCAAGGGGCTGCAGTGGCAGTTTTGGCAGGCCCCTTGCATCACTTTATTCTCATCTTTACCAGGGGGAGCAATTTTGTAGGACAACAGAGGAGGCAGCTTTCTAAGGAAGCGGGGGAAGAGTTTGTAAATGGAGCAAGTACCCAGGCCCCTAGGCAGTGTCAGTCAGGCCGTGTTTTCTCTTCCAGCACTCTTATCTCCTTACAGCTGTAGCTAACCTATCAGATTTGTAATGATGGTTTTCATTACAGCTCCTCAGTGCAGCTGTGAGGTGGGCTGGTGATTTCCACCACCACCACCCCCTGGCCTTTTCCTTCCCTTCCCTGGACATGCGGTTTGTCATCTGTTCGCACAGAGCCTCCTTGTACCGGGCTGCGGCTTCCTGTTCTAAATCTGATCCAAATTTGTGCTGTGAGGTGTTCCCTCCCCCATAAAGGGTGGCAAAGAGGAAAATAACAGTTGAGAGTGAATAGGTGTTGGCTGTGATCTTTACATGTGCTGGCAGCAGATCCCACGACTTGTATTAGCTACACAAGTTGAACAGATGGAACAAATTGACAAAATCGTGTTCACTCACGCTGTGCTTGAGGAGCAGCTGAGTTGCTGTTTGAAGTTGAAAGTTTGAGTGTGTTTTTTTTCCCCTTATAGTGGAATTTCTGGTTCTATCATATGAGCTGTTGTCTCAGTGCTCTGCAGTAGCCCAAAATGGTTAATGAGAGTGGTGTGTGTCCTCCTCCTCTGTGGCTTAATACACTTGGCCAGAATTTTGATGAGGAAGAGGGGAGCATGGAGAGTGTTTCTCTGCCACATAATGGACTAAATGGCTCTGGTTTTAACTCAGGGGCAGGCAGTGTTGTTAAATGAGGACTGAACTCAGCCTCTTCTATTTTGGCAACCTTCAAGTGATCTTTGTTTTGAGGAGGGTGTGTGTGAAAAGGGCAATAAATGCAAATATGGTGATGGATTTTGAGTGTGATGATTCTGGAACTGTAGTTCATGAGGATAAATGCTTTTTATTCTAGGTATCTTTAAGTCTTCCCCTCATTTTTCTCTAAGCAGAGCGCTGGGTTACTGTCTCACATCCAGCATTGCTCTTAGGCAGCGGTGAGGCTATGTACACACAAGGAATTCTCTGAGGATGCTGGACCTGAGTTGTAATCCTATCTCAGATCTCCTCCATGCAGTGAGGTTGCTGGTTAATGGTGGCTGGTTACTCCAGTGAAGATTGCATCTGCAGTTTGGTAACGCAGCTTTGCTGGTCATCACAATGTGGGAATAGTCTTGAGGCTTCTCTCTTGCACCTTCCCACTTCTCCCACCTTTCTCTGTGCAGAATACAGGTTGTGCAAATGGTACTTTTGCCTTACCACACAATGACTGTGAATGAGGAGCCCATATATAGGAGGTTGCAGGTGGATGGTTTTCTTCTTGCTTAAGCTATAGAGCGTCAAACTTAGAGTGAAAAGAGTAATTCTTCTTTCTTCCTAGTGAAATTTGTTTCTGATATTGATTTCTTACCTGCTTGTTCTGTCTTCTCCTTGCCTCTCTTAACTCTTCAGGACTTCAGGATGCATTTGACAGTGACTGGGAAACTGGGAAAATCACTTACAACAATTACAAAAATGGATCTGATGATGCTGTTCTGGCTTACAAACTGTTGGTTCAAACAGGCAACCGAGCAAAGCCCATTGACATCAGCCAGGTACTGTATTGGAGTCCATACAGAACTGTAAAGTCATCAGGAGTGGGGGGAGATGCAAAGAGCGTACTGTAGTCCCTTTTTCCTTTTTCGTCTTTGTGAATTGAAATGCCCGAGTTACACCATACTGCACAGCCTTGTGACTTTGTTAGAGCTACACATAACTGTAGTCTGGCCTGTGTTGCAAAGTGTACAAAATTAACATGGGGATGCCTGTTGTTGGTGATTGCTGACTGATGTGTTAAGTGCTACTCCTGTCTCAAACACACCCTGTTTTCAATGAAGTTGTTGTGGAGGATGTGTTGTTATGTACATAAATGGATGGAGTCTGATCCTATGTGAGACAAAGAGCAAATGTTAGCCTTGTTGTCTTAAGTGGCATTGTTGCTGATCGGAATCAAATTTGCATTTAAGATCAACTTCTGCTCAGCTTTCTGGTGGGACTTTGCATCTACTTTTGTTATCATTTCATAAGTTCCTACCAGTTTATTCAAAACCTGAAGTTTAAAGAAAGAAATTGGTGAATGATTGTATCATATTCTTGTGCTGTCATCATAAATACAGATATGCTGTAGTAGAGCCAGGAATGGCAGTTGGCTGAGCTGCCTGAATAAAATATATCTGACCTTCTTTTATAAGGTTATAACAGCATATGACTACTGTAGCCACCGGGAGGTGGAAACACACCAGCTTTTGACTCCTTTAGCTAAAATTGTATTTAAAAATTCAGAGAAAATATTCTGCAATAATCTAACTCCTCTTTTCCTTGAATCATTATTGACTCACTGTGCTTCTAGGCAGAAAAATAGTCTTTCTAATGAGCTTCTTGGCAGATCTGCTTATTGTCTGTCTTTTGCTGGCATTAAAGGTGAAAGATTTACAGAGTACATTGTTCAAAGTTACTATGGTGTGTAAAACACACTGCTATATAGCAATGTCCAGCATGCTGTCAGGTCTGAATGAAGCTTCAGCTGTGAATTAAGGAAAGAAAGGGAGATGAAGAGAAAACCTTTAGTGATGTTTTGTTTAGCAGCGCGTACCAGGTACGCAGTGGAACAAATATGATTGGCCTACAGCTGCTGATATAATTTCCTGTGCCTGGGAGGGAGAAAAGTGTGGTGCACCCACAGGGGCTGAGCCCTGTACTCTGCAGTTCCAAAGACAGCTTGAAGACATACAGTTGTTGCATATCCTGTGGATTAATTGAATCCAGATCTTTGGAATCCAGCTTTTTTTTTTCTAAACGGCTGTCACTGTTGTTTTTCATTTCATTAAAAGGACCTGAAACTGGAGCCAAGCCAGAATTTTAAATAAACAAAACAAAAAAAAACAGCAATACTTTTCATCCACATAGTCCTCTGTCAGAGCCCTAGCTGTGCAGTATTTAGCTACAGAACCCTGGAAGTGTACCACTGCTGTTTACCTCACAGATACAGTTGCCCACGGTGACCCAAATAACACGGGGCACTCGTCTGCTTTATTGACGCTGGGCATTTTCTGAATACATAGGTCATAGGAGGCAAGTGTTAGCAAAATTTATACAGATGTTGTTTTATTTTTATAGCTCTCCTCCATTTACTGGGTGGCATTTCCTTCAGTGTTAACAACAGAGGTTAACTGCACACAGACGTGTATAGGGACTCTTGCCAGATTTTCTTTCCCTTTCTTTAAATATGTTTCTCCAACTTGGTTGTTTTTCACTCTTGGCTGCAGGCTTTCAGAATTCAGGTTTAATTGGTTCAGACTATTGAGGAACTGTCTGCTGATTTAGTGATTATTGTAGATACTATGTGAGTATTAATTTGTAAATAACCACTTTCTGTTATCACCAGCTTTTTTTTACGTTTCTTTTGCATTGTCAAACGGTAGTTTACTGATAGGTCACTTCTGATGAGTGCTCAGACTGTTTGTTTTTCCTCTCCTCTATGTGTGTTGAATCTACATTATTTGTTTTTTTTTTTTTCTCTGAAAGCTTTACAGCAAGAGCTTCAAAAGCAAAACGCATTCTGAAAAGCTTCTTATTTTTTCACTTTGCAGTTGACTAAACAGCGTCTGGTGGATGCTGATGGAATCATTAACCCAAATGCTTTCTACATCTACCTGACAGCCTGGGTTAGCAATGACCCTGTGGCCTATGCTGCCTCACAAGCCAACATCCGGCCTCACCGCCCAGAATGGGTGCATGACAAAGCTGACTATATGCCAGAAACAAGGCTGAGAAGTAAGTAACATTTCATCTTAATGTCTTACAGTTTATAGAAGTGCCCCCACTCCTTCCTTCAAGGACCAGCAGCTCTAGTTGGTTGATACTATACAGGGCTCAGAAACATAAACAGAACAATATATTATGTTACTCTGTGGGCTCAAGAGACAAATGCACCGTTGCAAATCTGGTACCACTGCAGTGTTTTATCATGTTGAAAAATGTGTTTTATAGCAGTTTGAAGCTTTAAAAACTGGTAATAGGCATTGCTTTTTAATGCTGCCTGATGGTTTTGTGTGTGAGAGAAACCTGGAAATTGCTTGAAATTGCTGCCTGTGTTGTTCTGAAGTGTTAACAGAGATTATATTGTTTGTCCTCAATTCTTAATACCTAAGTGATTTTTATCAAGTTATCTCATGCATCTAAGCTACCAACACCAATATGGTACAAGAGCTACTTAGGTAGGGGAGCAGTCATATTCCATACTGTTCATTGTTTTTCTGAGCAGCAATGCCAGTTTGCATTGCTTTACTTCAGCTTCGAATTTATTGAGAAAATTGCTAGTTGCACTTGGGTGGGGAAGTGGAGAGGGTGTGTGGGGGAGGCCCAGTGCACTTGGAAATATGATTGGGTAACAAGCTAGCTGTGCTTCAGTGGATCTGAACCCTAGAGCTTTGTGGCAGTCAGCCAAGTCTTGTCTTAATGAAAATTTATAGTTGAGATTATAATAGGGCAAATCATGTTTAGCAAGTCAACTGAATGACCCTGCAGGGTCTGGAACACACAACGGCAGTAACAAAATGCTTGTTGTGGAAGGGTCTTTTTCATGTGGTACAGTAGACTTAGCATTAAGCTCAAAAAGAAGTATGGAGAGCTTTGATTTGTCAAATTATTAAAAGATAAAAGGTTATGTGCTTCCTCACTAAGACATTACTTTTATATTAGGCTTTTTTTTTTCAGTCAGTTGCAAAAGTAACAGAACATGGATTTCTGAATCTGACTTTAAAAATAGTCGGTGGAAATCTTAAAAGTCAAGCAACTTGATGGAATATAGTTTTCCTCCATATTTTTTGTCAGTGGGCCTCAGTTAATCTCAGGGAAATGACCCTTGGTTTCAAAGGAACTGCAGTCACATAGGACGTGGATAAAATGATGTGATCTTCTATTGTATACTTCAGATAGGGACTTTTGCCTAGATATTCATTAAAAAGCTTATAGCACTGATGAAGAGTAAATACATTGAAATGTATCTGTTGCTGTTAAATTATAAAAAATTGCTTGGGAACCTGTTATAGACTGTATTCATCCCCTTGCAGTGTCTGATGAAGTATAGTATCTCCTGTATTTAGTTTTGAAATGTCACTTGCTCTAAAGTTGTAAAATTTAAATTTATCATCTTTTAAGCCTTTTGCTTTGGAAAGCAAAGTGTTTTGTTAATCATGTTCTTTGTATATCTTCTTCTTTCTAAGAACACATTTAAACATTACTATCCTTTTCTTAGTTCCAGCAGCTGAGCCTATAGAATATGCTCAGTTTCCTTTCTACCTCAATGGATTACGTGAAACTTCTGACTTTGTGGAAGCTATCGAGAAAGTGAGAGCTATCTGTAATAATTACACCAGCCTGGGGATTGCCAGCTACCCAAATGGTTACCCATTTCTATTCTGGGAGCAGTATATTGGGCTTCGTCACTGGCTCCTCTTATCCATTAGTGTGGTTTTGGCTTGCACGTTTCTGGTGTGTGCCCTCTTCCTCCTAAACCCCTGGACGGCTGGGATCATTGTAAGTTTATTATAAGGGTCTTTGTTGAAGTCAAATTCCTTTCAGCATAGCTCTTGCTCTAGTCGGGAAGGTTTTGTTTATGTCTGGGCCTCTGGTGGAGTATGTATATTGCATCATTCATTATATATTTATTCAACTTGAGGGGGTAGGGTTCACGCTAAAGGTACAAACCTTAATAACCGTAATCCTCTGGCCACCTTTTTTGCAGCTTTAAAGATTTCTTGTTAAGATGCATAAACTTTTGCCCTTGCATGCTAACATGAGAAGTAAAGACACAGAGGAAAGTTGAGAATTGTGTTAAAGTTAGTTCTGTTTATTTATCCTTTCTCCTCTTTTATCAGGCAGTGTTAGTTCTCAAGGCAGTTGCTTGTGACTTACTTGCCTGTAAATTTTCCTACTGATTCCTGAATGCACTCTTTCTGGAAAAACTGAAATGGTTAGGTTGTACAGTGCACACTGTGGAAGAAGTGTAACTAGCCTATTGATAAGAAAGAGTCATAAAATTCTAAATTGAAGAGAATACTCCTCCATGCTTTTTGCAAGGCACCATAAGTCTCACAGTAAACATTTGAGTTAAATTGAATGATGAGGTTCCTATGTTTAAATTCCATGAACTATCGTATGGTTTATAAAATGCCAGAAGTAGAAATGCATAAAATGGTTACTAGTTTTTGTAACGTACGTTTATACGACAGGTATGTTAAAAGGTAAATGTTTAGTCTAGAATATTTTTCATAGCACTTAATCAAGCAATTCATGTTATTATTCTTGATTCATTAACTTATAAAATCATTTATTGTAGTGCATACTTTTTTCCCTTAGAAAAGGGGTTTATTTTCAGAATCCACCACAACTTGCATGCCTATTTTTTCTTACTTGACTTCAGAAACTTTTAAGTTAATTCTACAGATTTCCTCCCTTCCTTTCTCCTCAATTTTTTTACAAGGTAGATGAAAGAAAAATAAAGCTTTCCTTCAGATTTAACTGTTCACTTTGTTCATGTCAATCCCTCCAAGTATCTTAAAAGCTCAAAGCCCCTCTGTAACCTGAGACTCATCAGCTGATTATAGCAATCACTTTCTTGTAGGCTTTAAGCCTACTCAAGAGTCATCCTCACGTTTACAGTTCTACAAAAAAGAATTCCAATATGAGTAGTTGAAAGTTACTTTTTTTAGAAGGATTGTCAGAGAAACTGGTTAAAAAAAAAAAAAGTGTGCTTTGATTGGGTATCCATCATAAAGAAGAAAAAATTATATTTCATATCACTGATAAATTGTAACCAACAGAAAATTGATGCTTGGTCTGATAATTTAGGAGTATAATTTAAACCAGCTCTTTGGCAAGTCATTGCCACTAAGCATAATAAAACAAGGAAAACTATATTGTCTTTGGGAATATGGGATTGCTTTGAGGGATACATTTTATAGTCAACGTATTGTTCTAAAGCATCTTTCTCTTCATTTTTATGGAGTATGAGAAATTACTAATAGCTGTTTGAAATCATTTAGGTGGTGGTGCTGGCTCTGATGACTGTGGAGCTGTTTGGCATGATGGGTCTAATTGGAATAAAACTGAGTGCAGTGCCCGTGGTTATCCTAATTGCTTCTGTTGGAATCGGTGTGGAGTTCACTGTTCATGTTGCTTTGGTATGTAAAACCAGGAAGCATTTTCAAAATATTTTAAAATAAAATGGTGACTATCTCCTGATCACAAATTCCTGCTTAGTCTCCTAAGTCAGTGATGTGATTCTCAGAAGAAAATCAATCACAATCTTCAGACAATTTTTTCTGCCATTTGGATTGTCTGTAAGAGTTGATCTTGATGAAATATTTCCTAACTACTGTGATTAAGATCATGGGTAAGCATGTAGTATCTAGCTGTCTGAATGATACAAGAATAGATTAAGCAGAGATAAAGTAGATAAAGCAGAGCTCTTAATGCCTGTTGTTTCAGTCTAGACTCTCTCAGCCGCTGTCTGCAGCGTGGCTGTTGTTGCCTTAGTGCTGTGTAGCTGTTTCTTCCCTCTTGTGTGTACATTCTGCATCTTGTGGAACAGAAGCCTTTGAAAAGAGATTTCTTTAATCTATTTTTGTATATGGGAGTGTAAAATGTCCTGAATACATAAATTTTCCACAGACCACTGTTAATCCAATGCTAAAGATTAATATTATGTGTTTTGGCTTCCTATGGAAATGAGGGCTGGAAATCTCTCTCCACATGTATGGGTACCCGTCTTTGGTCTGCCTGACCCACCAAATAACTTTTTAATGTGTTGACTGATTTCAGCTTTAATTTGTTAGGCAAGTGAAAATAAGGTGCCAGAAAAGAGAGATTAAATACCAGGACCAAGAGGAAGTTAACTGCATGAGCTCACATGTTTGTAGGTGTTAGAGAATTCACTTAAGAAAGAGCACTTACAGATCACAGGAAGAGTATCACCTATGTTGCACACTTACTACACTGTTAAGTCATACAAGGAGGAGACTGATTAATAAGAAACAACACCACTTGAGATTTTCTGGGACAGCTTGTTCCCTTGGGAGTTGGAGGGAGAAAGACATTTCATGAGTCATAGTGTTGCTCAGATACTACAGTGTTCAGCATTATTCCTAAGGCTGCTGCTTTGGAGTAGTACAAGTTGCAAGAAACATTCATCCTTAGTGAAATAGAAGTGTTAAAACAGCACACAGTCTGTAGAGCTACTTCATAATCATTGTGTGGTATACACTGGCAACTTTCTGTCATTGGGGAATCTGATGGTCTGGATCCTCAGAAGAAGAAATACACAGACACTTTACAAAGAAGTAAGAAAGACAGAAAGGCCTGACGCTCCTGCAGGTAAGAGTGTGTGCCTGAACAAAGGCTTCTGGTCCACAATTGGTGACAAGTGGGTAGGAAAACCTGAATCAGTGTTAGCAATTATTACAGCATACTTCCTATGATAGTAATGGCAGCCACGGCCCTTTGAGAGTGAGAAGAGTAGCACTATGTTTTTCACACCTGAAGTATTAATTGAATTCTTTCCAGGTGGTAGTAAGCAAAGCTGACAACATGAAAAGTCAACTGGTGCAAGCAGGCAAAATTGTTTCCAAAATTATTACTGTGTCTCTGACTGTAGTCAGTGCTTTCTCTGGTCCTGTGACTTTAGCAGCAGCTATGTGCTATGACTGCAGATTCAGACTGTTGTCTTGAAGGTTAGCCAGCTATAGAAATATTTTCATAAACTGTAGACTGAAGTAATTAACTGGCAAAAAACTGTGAATGCTGTGAGAGAGGGTGTTTGACGTGTTGTGTGTATATGTGTACTTAAATGAATTTCATTGTTTTACAGGCATTTTTAACTGCCATTGGAGACAAGAACCGCAGGGCTGTCCTTGCACTGGAACATATGTTTGCACCAGTGCTGGATGGAGCTGTGTCCACTCTGCTTGGAGTGTTAATGCTTGCAGGATCGGAGTTTGATTTTATTGTCAGGTAAAGCATTTGTGTGTGTCTTGACTTTATTTTTAAAATAAAAATAAGTATGCCTTTAATATTTAGTCATTTCAGCGTGTCTGTCATTTTATTGCTGTGCATGGTGTATCAAGCATGCTTACGTCATGGACCTGCTTTCTTTCTTATTAACTTCTTGTTGAATGCTAGACGTACTAGTGTTTCCGTTGCTGGTATTAAAATCTGTTCCAGGGAAATCTGACTCCCAGCACGAAAGGAAACAGAAATGTCCTTCTTTAGCAAAGTTGGCTAATTCTGGATTTGAATCAGTTTGAAACCGCTGGTATTGTCCAGTATTGGCTGACTTTGACCTTTAACCTTTAGATCCTCCAGGCTTCTTGTACACGTAAAAATCTGCGTTGACACAGGAACCTATGAACGTGCTTCAACTGTGCTGCAAGTGATACTCTCTTGGCTATCTCCTTCTGTTGTTATGTGACAGGTTTACAGCAATGCAGAAAGTGGAGAGAGAGAAATAAAGATCTGGTTGTGAGCTAGGGAACGATAAGCATGAGCACAGAACTTCATATTAAAATTTTGTAAAGCAAAGCCTGAAGGCTCTTCTGTTTAGAACTACAGGCAAACTGTTTCTCGTGAATTTAATTAAGGATGTGAATTTCTCAAGTATGAGGGGAGAGCAAGTTTTGTGGAATTTGAGAAGTGCAGTGAAACAACTCTACAAAATGGCTAATCTTAGAAGAAACACAGGTTCTTTGTGGCAAACTACAGCATGAAAGAAAAACCAAGCCCTAAAACAGACTGAAGGCAGAACTTGGCCAAATAAAAGTTCTCTGAAAGGTGACTTAACTATTTAGGTAGATGTAAGCTGGATAGATAACTAGACTTCACTGACATCCACTTAACAATAGCAACAAAATGTCAGAGGCAGAAACTGAGAGAACCATTGCTAAATCTTATGAAGATATTTTGTTTGTTTGGAAGAGATCTGAAGAAAGTAAGGTGGTGGGAGGTTTGGAGTTGGACCTCATGAAACCTGCATGGAGATTATTGTTACACAGATATGGCATCTACTTGGGAGCCTGTCCTAAAGGGTACAGGGTTCCCAGAAGGCTGGACACTCCTCAAGAAGGAAGTCTTAATGGCGCAGGAGCAGGCTGTCCCAGTATGCCATAAGATGATCCTAAAGGGAGGAAGACTGGTGTGGATGACCAGGGAACTTCTGCTGAGACACTGGGAGAAAAAGAGAGCCTATCTCTGATGGAAGGAGGGATTGGCGACTCAAGGAGTTTACAAAGAAGTTGCTAGGATATGCAGGCAGGAAATTAGGAAGGCAAAAGCCAACCTAGAGCTCGTCCTGGCCACTTCAGTAAAAGACAACAAAAAATGTTTTTACAAATACCTTAACAGTAAGAGGAGGGCTAAGGAGAATCTCCATCCTTTACTGGATGCGTCAGGGAGTGTGATTACTTNACACTGGGAGAAAAAGAGAGCCTATCTCTGATGGAAGGAGGGATTGGCGACTCAAGGAGTTTACAAAGAAGTTGCTAGGATATGCAGGCAGGAAATTAGGAAGGCAAAAGCCAACCTAGAGCTCGTCCTGGCCACTTCAGTAAAAGACAACAAAAAATGTTTTTACAAATACCTTAACAGTAAGAGGAGGGCTAAGGAGAATCTCCATCCTTTACTGGATGCGTCAGGGAGTGTGATTACTTAGGATAAGGCTGAGGTTCTCAATGCCTTCTTTATGTCTGTCTTTAATAGTTAGACTGCTTACTTACAGACTTACTGTGTTCGAGGTACGTCTGGATATGGAACTGAGGGACATGATTTAGTGGGTAATCTCAGTGGTAGGAGGACGGTTGGACTAGATGATCTTAGAGGTCTTTTCCAACCTTGATGATTCTGTGATACTGAAATAGAATTGGGGTTTTTTTTTGAGGTCAGGATATTTTTATTTTATTGGTGTTGAAGAAATAAGGTAGAATTATTCTTTTAGGACCTAATCTTGTAAGGGATGAAACACTTTGACATATAATTCACTTACTGATTTAACCTAAATATATAGGGGCACATTTGGTGTTCTCCTTTCCTACTTAACAGGCTAGATTCTGGCAAGCATATTTTTATGTCATAGTAAATGGATGATTGTGGCAGCCCTTGACACCAAATTTGGATTGGATATTCTCTTTGTATACAAAATGAGCCTTTCAACTTTTCAACTTACGTTATTTTACTCTTTTTGGCCATCAGTTTCTCATTTTCTAGCGCAATCTGACTTTAGTTTGCCCTGTTTTAAAAATACAGTAGAATAAACTATCAGAGCCCAAGTATTGTTATAGTGGGTGAAGAAGATCCCGAACTTCCGGAAAGGGATAGATTAGTCCAACAATGTGGAAGATTAAGTAAATTAACAGACATTGTATACACCAAGTGGTCAGAGCTAAAATCCTCCTGTTTATCCTAGTGTTAGATGGATGAGATGCAAATGTTTTTAATGCCTGTTGTTGATTTCTGTCCCAGTGTAAAGTTCTAGTGGTTTATGTTAGTAGAGTAGATTGGTTTGCTGATTTTTGCTAATGCAGATCAGAAATTCCAAAATGTTTACAATAGCAGGATATTTGTAGTTTTACAGGAGTCTGGATATATTTAATCAGATGTGGAAATACAGAGGCAGTAAAGTTTGTTGCCAGCTAGACAATGTAATCAGCAGCCCCATTAGTAGCAAACTTGCCCTCTCTTCTTCTACCCCTTCTCCAGGAATTTACCAAGGCCGGATCCTTGAAATCATTAGTTACAACACAGCCTTAAGTTTAGTCTGAGCCCCAGCTGTGCCGAATACCAACTAGCAAGGCTTTCCTTTTACTGACAGGTTTACCTTGGTATTCATGAAGGATCCCAGACCTTAGCCCTCAATGGTGGGAAAGGACAACCACTTGTGCACTTTCCTCTTCTTCCATAGTACTTCAGCCTTTATGTTTGAATTGGCTGACGCAAAACAAGAGTATTCAGAGATGCTAAATTGTTCAACAAAAGATTAGCCTGCAATGCAGCTCTGCCATTGTGGAGTGCTCTTACTCAGTACAATGCTGAAGCTCACTATAGAATGGGCAGCATTTTCTTTGCAGAAAGCGGGTTCCTGTGTTATAAAAAGGTTGCAATTTGAGCTATTTGGTAAAACTGGAACTCACAGAATTCTAGGCGGGAAGTTGTGATTAATGAACAGCAAGGGAAAGCCTTACCTGATACACTAGAGATTTAATTAGAGATTCTGCTGTAAGATGCAGAAGCATTTCACAGTGGATTAGCTGCTTCGAGAAGAGAGGTTCTTTTCCTTCTAGGCTAAATTGTTTAAATTCTACACCCTTCACTTCATTTGTTTGCTTCTGCTGGGTTTTCACTAATGGGGGCCCCTTTTCATTGTATTTGTGCTTTCAGTCCATTCAGCTATTCACTGCACATTCCATATTTTTGTGTTTGTGTAACACATTCATAAATAACATTGCATGCTTCCAGATTCTGGGAAATTAACAAATGTTATTTTTTTTCTTTCCTATATGAACTAACACTTTGGGTTGTGGAATGTAGCTTCTCTAATTCAAAAGGTAAAAAATCCTGTATCTATACATAGTGATATAATGATTTAGTAAAATATGAGTAATACTTGAGATTCAATGTAATATATGTATTGTTTTAATGTATTTAGGAGTAGTTTGTAATACCTTATTACTAACAATGTTTGTGGCTCGTCTCTCTTCCCCCCAAAACCTTAAACCTCACTACAGGTATTTCTTCGCTGTTTTGGCAATCTTAACCATTCTGGGAGTTCTCAATGGATTGGTGCTGCTTCCTGTTCTTCTTTCATTCTTTGGACCGTACCCTGAGGTCAGTAAAACTAACAGTGAATAAAACAAATAATAATATTGTCTTTGTATCCACACCTTCCAGGTCCACTCCTCTTTTCTGGAAATTCTTTTATTTTTATTTTCTTGAATTGTTAAATGTTTAAGATTCTTACTCTAGTTTTATTTAAAACCTGTATTAAATTTGCTATTTGTTATTCATTTGATATTCTTCTACTTATTGAAGAAACTCCATAATTTAAAAATACAAGTATGGTTTTAGAGGCTGAGAGCAAAGTAGGTACAAATGTAGGTTTAAGTGCACTTTTAAAGGCACAGTGTGAGATACAAACTAGTCTGTAAAATTAGGCTTTTCCCCAATATTTCACAAAAGACCGTTCCTTTTGTACACATATGTTCTCCTTTCCTACTTCACTGCCTCTGTTGCATTCCTCAAAATATTTAACTGAGGAGACCACCAGGAAGGCCTGTGTGGGCCAACATGCACCAGTGGTGGTCCACAGACCACACCTTTATAACCATGACCAGAAGTCTGCCGAAAGGTTCCTGCATCCACTTGCCCTGTGATATGCTCTTGGCTCAATCAAGGTTCTTAATGGGCGGAACATTTTCACTTAGATTTCAATGACTTTACAGTATGAAGCCCAAGTGCGGAAAAAACCTGATTGTTAGCTACCAAATTTGTATTTGATTGTGCATTACCTACAGTATACTTAACGCAATTACTGTTACATAGCAGAATCTTTATTATGTGTTAGTGGAATCAGCATGCTATGCTCCATGTGTCTTTATATGTATGTGTATAAAAGTAGTACATGAGGTATGTATATAGCACTAGTAATATTTGAGATGCATTTTTTTTGTACTAGCAAAACATACTTTACAGTAGTGTGACATCTCTTATCTTCATAACAGTATGCAGTCTGTCCCTTACTCTTAACAACTTATCTACATACATGTTGTTACCACTGTGTTACTATTATTTATGTATCTGTTCACAAATAGCGATTGAACCATACTATTCATATATTTTTGAGATGATTTATGAAATCACTCTCAATATGTATGCTGAAGTGGGAGGGAAACCCATGTATTACTTATATAAGTGCAAGTGCATGTGCACGTACATAGACATGCTGAAACAACACCTAGAAAAATCTGTGTAATCCTGTTTATGTACGTACCCACAAGTGGAGATCATGTCTTTCATGCATTTTTTTTTTTTTTTTTTAAGTTTAGTAAGTTTCATCAGAAAACTGGTGCTAGGGTTCTTCCAGCATTGAAGGATTTATTTGGCAGAAAAACATTTTTTATCAAGCAATGATGATTAAGAGGATAATGCTAATTGCATGTTATTGAATGCTTGTAATTATAATTAGCATTGTCATCATCAGGTTTCTCCAGCCAATGGTCGAAACAGATTACCTACACCATCACCTGAGCCACCCCCCAGTATCGTGAGGTTTGCACTGCCACCTGAGCACACAAATAATGGATCAGATTCCTCTGATTCAGAGTACAGCTCTCAAACCACAGTGTCAGGCATCAGTGAAGAGCTCCATCATTACGAGGCCACCCAAGGCCCTGGGGCACCAGTCAATCAAGTAGTAGTGGAAGCCACTGAGAATCCCGTCTTTGCAAGATCCACTGTAAGTATCTCAGGTATTGACTGCTGGAAAGGCCAAAAAGAGTGACGGAGGATTTTTGTTTTAATTATTTATTTTTGTGGAAGACTCTTCCATGTCTCTAGCTGATTATTCTTCATGACTTTGTGCCGAAACTTAGGGCACTTGTAAATCAGGGAGTGAAGGCTTTCCTTTAGAATCAAGTTGGGCATAAGGTGATGGTACGAAGGTGAGTTCGCTGGGCTGTATAATTCATATTACATCATATTGGCAACAACCACAAGAGAGAGCTCTCAGTCTGTTTGATGACTGTCCTACGTGACCTGTTAAACAGTTGGGAGAGATTAAGAGATCTAAGCCTCTTCCACACGGCCCCTTGTGGGTCACCATCTCATATACCTCTCTCTGACAGCACACTTTGGGAAGAAAGATTGATAGAGTCTAGAAGAAAGCAGTCTCAGGGTTGTGCCAGATCTTGAGCCTGTTGCATCTTGCTACTGGGTTGGCATAACTGCAGTTTTCAAGCGAAGTGAAAAAGCTCTTGTCTCCTACCCCTGCTGATGCTGCATGCTGAGCAGCAATGTGGATCTGTTTTTGTTCAGCAGAGGCCTAGAAATAGGTACAAGCAGAGCCACATTTGAAGTTGGTCACGGTTTAATGACTGATGTGGCTGCTGTGCTTCACGCTTTTTACAGAAATCAGAAAACAGATTCCTACAGTCTATAGAAACTGCCCTACTAACATCCTGTGTATATACCGTGCATGGAATGGAGCCTTTTCCACATGCTTGCTGTTCTGCTTGCTGAATCAGTTAAGATGAAGTACTTGTTATCCATCCTTTTGAAAACATGGTCCAGTATGTAGGAAGCTTGTAATAATATTTTCAGCTGTAGCCCTGTGTTTTTGTGATGTTATGCTTTCCAGGTTTTAATAACTTCAGACAAAAACTATTTGGAAAAATCAGCAGTTACACGACTCCAGAACATTACCTTTGTAGAGTCAGAGCCTAGCATAAAATGTAAGAGAGCCATAGCATTTGTTTTCCGTGCTTTGTCAGAAGCATAACTGTGCATCTGTCTTTCAGGTGGTACAGCCAGAGACAAGGCATCAATCAAGTCCCAGGTCACAACTGAATCCAGAGGCTGGCACACAGCAGGCATGGCGTCAGGGCAGACAACCCAAACGGGAAGGACTGCGACCACCTCCTTACCTCCCTCGCAGGGATGCTTTTGAAATTTCTACTGAAGGGCATTCAGGACCTAGCAATAAGGATCGCTTGGGCCACAGGGCTCGTTCTCATAACATGAGAAGCCCAGCGTTTGGTGCCATGGGCGCTTCAGGACCAGCGTACTGCCAGCCTATCACTACTGTGACTGCCTCAGCTTCAGTGACTGTTGCTGTCCACCCTGCTGTGCACAGCCATAGCTCTCGAGGAGGGAGCTTTCCGTCCTACGAGGGATACCATGAAGCTGAGCATGGGACGTTTGAGGACCCCCATGTGCCTTTTAATGTGCGGTGTGAAAGAAGAAATTCTAAAGTAGAAGTTATAGAGCTTCAAGATGTCGAATGTGAGGAAAGGATAGCTGGCAAAAGCTCAGAATAAGGTGGGTCTCTCATATCTGTGAGATTTGCCTGTGTCAGGCAATTGTGTGCAAAAGAAAGGGGAAAGATAAAATTTCTCTAGAGTATCTTACCTTCAGGTAGTTTTACTTCTTATTTCCTGATCATCTTAAATCTGCTGCCTGTGAATGTTACATTTTGCACTAGATGAGCTAGCACATTATAGCACTAAGAATTTATAGGCTTTCCAGACATGAGCTATTTCTGAGGACTTTGCAGAGTAAGTACATATAGTACAGTCCCAGATTACCAGATGAGGAAAATGAAGTAGATGTATTGTGTTATGTGTTCTAAGCTGTGTGTTGGCATTTACTGCTGATGGTTTCTGTCCTCTGATTACTGAATTGGCTACCTTTTCCAACAAAATACTGAATGACATTGCTGAGGAGAGTGTAAAATTGCCAGCTACTTTAAGAATCATCTCATGAAGAAAATTCGGAGAAAGAACTTGAAGTCTGTAGTGAGGACTGAATCCATCTGGGCGGTGGGCTGAATGAGAGAGATGGGAAGGCCCCACCTCACCCAGTGCACTGCTGAGTTGTGGGGTGTCCCCTGCACTGCATGCAGAGACCTGCCCAGACAGTTCACAGCCTGGAGGATCCCTGGGCCAAGCTTTGCCTCTTGCCAGGGTAGCTGCAGTGACTATCACAGGTATGTGTAGGTCACAGCTGACCTTGGAGGGCATTTAATGTGATCCTGTGGAACAATATTCTCCAGTTTCACCCAGGAACTTGTGTGACTTGGAATCTGAATCACTGCCTGTTTTTAGGTTAGCAAGAGAAGGCTGCAGGAAATACTGCTGTTTAGAACAGACATTTTAGCAGATGTCTAGGGAGAAAAAAACTGTTTATTTTTGTGAAAATGTTACCTCAATTTCACAGGGAGTGCTTTGAAGAGGAGAGACCAACAGATTTTTTACACTGAAAGCTTTTGGAACTTTTGGCTTGAAAACCATTTCCCGCTGTTTTAACTCCATTTCTCTCTTTCTGGGTGAAGAGGAGGTGTTAATTGTTTCTTAGCTGTGGATTTGTGTTGTCTCTCTTTGCTTTATAGAGCTTTTCACCAAGTGTAACCAGAGCAAGCCATTTTATCTTGGCTGTAGAACTGTTCTGTACACATACACACATACGTATGGAGAGTTTTGATGGAAATTTTTGATGACTCGTAATACAATTGCTTTGTGATTGTAAAGCTTCTTTCCAAGCATCTCAGTGTGCAAATAGTTCTGCATGCCTTTAGCCCCACAGTCTAGAAATATTGCAAGCAGTAGTGTTGAATAAGGAAATATGTGGGCTCTCGGCTTTTCCAGGTTTAGCTGCAGCCTGATGTGAGAGTCTTAACTGTGCCCAGTGTCCGATATGGTTTGTCCTTCCTTGAAATGGCCATTGGTTTCGACCAAATTTATGGCAAGTATCTAAAGTTGGGCACTCACAAACAAAAGCATCTACTTTTTTTTAATTGGTACTGATACTTCTTTAGCAGGAAGTTCATGACTGAGATGAAAGAAAAGCCCACGTTTCCTGACTGCTAACTGTAACCACAAGAATCGTGAAATGAGCTTTAGATTAGCTTGATTTGTTTGTTGTCTTGAGAGGTAATGAATGTTTGTTTTTTTCTCTTTTATTTTTAAAGGGTGGTAACTGAAGCAAAGAAGAGGCCAAAGATGGAAAACTGTGTTTCCAGAACTGCTTGAAGTTGTAGAAAAGGACATGCTGCATCAGGACAACAGTTTACCGTTACTGTAACCTATTGTATTATTTTGTTAAATATTTCTTTAAGTATTTAAAAGATGTACACATATGTAATATACAAGAAAACGATGTAAAGTAGTATAATCTGGAGTCACTTGGCTCCAGGCAATAGAGTGGGGACATTGTCACTTGTGCTCTGTACTTACTGTACATTGATCTCTGTGCCACAACTAAGCTTGATCTAGTTCTAAATTTCAGCATAAGTTGCTGCTGCTTAAATATTGTATAATTTACTTGTATAATTCTATGCAAATATTGCTTATGTAATAGGATTTTTTTTGTAAAGGTACATGTCTGTTTAAAATATTTTAAATTTGCGTATCACAACCCTGTGGTAGTATGAAATGTTACTGTTAACTTTCAAACACGCTATGCGTGATAATTTTTTAAAATAAGCAGATATGAAGAAAAGCACGTTAATCTTGGAGGCTTAAATAGATTTAGCTATGTGCAGGTTTTGTTTTGCTGTATGTATTGATGTTTGCACCGGGAACTGCGCATGCCTGCACGTATGTATGTTCCTGGTGTACTGTAGTTTCTCTTTTACTGTATGGTAACCCTCAGTGGGCTTATAAACCCACTGATGCTGATGTGAGTCTGCCTTCCCCTCTTAGCAGGCAGTACTGAAAACTGTGTTGGTGTTTGCCAACATACACCATAGACTGCCATCATCAAAGGCCCGAGATAAAATAGAAGACAGGGAGTCAGGGTTTGGGGCTGTGGTTCTGTTTCCCACACTATTAATGACTTGGTTCACATGACTTTGGTCAAGTCACGTAACTGCCCTGTGCCTCAGTTTCTCATTCTGTAAAATGGGTATAATTATACTTACCTACCTCCCGGGAGAGTTGTGAGGCTTAATTACTGTTCTTGAAGCGCTTTGATGTTTTTGTAAAAGGTGCCAGGTAAGTGCAAACACTATAACCATTATTTTGTCACTTCCAAAGGTGCTGGATATTGAGAGGTGCTGGTGGTTATATAAATTCAATGAGCATATGCCTTATCTTGATTTTGATACTGTTAACTATGGGTGGCATTAGGAGCTGAACAGTCGAGTTGTCTGATTTTGAGCCACAGCTCAGCTTTGTTGTCCTTATGACATTCAAAGCAGTATCTTCTGTCACCTTATTTTCATGGCAGGAAGGAAGTTAATAGCAAGTGATAAAAATCAAATGGAAGGATAGAAAAAAATATATAAAAATCTTCTGTTTTCACTTATTAAATATAAATGGCTTTCTATTGGGTCCAGGGCTGTAATTAATGACACGCAAGGCCTGGGGTGTTCTTTTCTCTGTTGTTTGTATTTTCCCATGCTGCATTGGCACTTTTAATTAAAACAGCTTAATGGGGATCTCTTTGCAAAACTAATTTAGCTTTTTTGTATTATTATTTTTTTAACTAAAGATGAATTGCTGCAGGTGAAGGGTCTGAGAAAAACACTACGATATGTGTTCCGGTTAGAAACAAACCCTAAGAATGGAGAACTTTAGTTTAAAATACTAGAAGAAAAGTTTTCATTCTCTTTGTCATCCAATTTCTCCATGTGTTCTTCTGCCCTTCTACGGGCTGTTTTTTAGAGCAAGTAGAAGTGAAAATGTGTATTCAGAGCCAAATATACGCAACCAGTATTCAGTTTCTGGTCACAGTACTGGTGAGGCTTTTCTTTAAGCACGATGCCTGGACGGCAGCGGCTGTTTCTTTGATGGGAGAGGGTATTTCTCCAGTGGCTTCAGGGAGTCTATCTTTGCCCACAGACCTTCCTAGTGCAGCAAATGGGGATATCTAGAATGCACAAATTTCCGCGCCTTTTTTGCTCACTTGAAAACACTTTGATATGAGGCACTTGTTTACAGATCTCCAATGTGAACGCTCGAAGAGCAGGTGAGAGCCTGGTATTGTTCCCACGATACATAAGCTACTGTTTCATTGTACACTAAGGGTTAATGTCGCAACTGCCTACTGGTCCAGTTCACTGTCTAGCATGAAAACTCTTGATGACAAAAAGACGAGGGGCCCCAATTTAGCACTAGCAGCATAGTGACCTCAGATCATAAAAACTCTGCAACAAAACTGTATGATACTAATTGGAAGCTACCTTCAACTGCCAGGCGTGTGCGCTCCTGTGTCAGAGGTCAGCAGGGCTCCCACTGACACTGCTGCTGGCCGGCCGCAGCGGCTGCCACGCTCCCTCCTCTTCCTCGGGGCAGCGGCGGCGGGGAAGGGGCCCGGAGAGCTCTGCGTCTCCACCTGCCCCCGCCCCTTCTCCTCCCGCGTGCCCTGCCCGGGTGAGCCGCCTGCTGCTCCCTGCGCGGCGTGCGCCTTCGTTCCGGCAGCAGTCGCGCTGGCCGAAGTTGAATTCAGTGGCTGGCAACATTTGTTTTGGTTTTGTTTTTTAACGTTTTTAATCATGGGTGATATTTATATTTTTGTATCAAAAGAATGTTTTCTTACAGTATTTGTCATGCCAGTTTATAACAAACAAAATGCAGGGATTTTATTTCTATTGGAAACACTATTACAGCTATGTTTTTACTTTTTAATGGATTTTTATTTGTATAGAGTGCTTACTAATGTTAAATAGGAAAGAGTATATAACATTTACATTAAGGACTTGTCGTAGCTTTTAGCGTAAGGAGTTAAAAGGAAAAAAGAAAATATTCAAACTGGGTCTCATTGCCTGCCTGTTTTGGTAGGAGTGGGTTTGTGTCATTTCAGTTACAAAGATAAAATTATGCCATATAATTTATTTATATGAAAATTTATTTTTGTAGTGTACATAGTAGCCATCAAGTCTTTTGACAGAAGTATATTTTTAAAGAGTTATATGTAATGATGATACCATTATGTTTTGGAACACTGCTGAGATGTGATTACGGTGCACACTTTTCCTTGTAAACCCCCTGGCAGAAAAGAAAGTGTTTAACAGTGTTGAGAGAGAAAGAGAGTGTGAATATTCATACAACTCTAAACTGTGTTTTAGTTACCATTTGTGATCTAGTGTGGTTCTCATTTTAAACTTTGAATGGAAACTGTACAAACTCTCTAAATATTAATGTTCAAACACTGATAGAAATTCTAACATGAATAAAAACTATTATAACTTATTGGTTTATGGACTTGGTTGTTTATAGGATGCTTTTTTTACATACTGGCCAACTATGGAGGTACAATCACACGATTATACTGATTCGAAGCATGGGTTTGGGACGTTTTAATAGTGGAGGTGTTTAGGAGGCTCAGTTTTGGCCCATTTTGGAGCCAGAGCCAATTCTAGAATGGCGTCTGAATTGTGATGAAGTGCTGCTTACCTGTTGCTTCTGTTGCTCTTTTTCACGTTTTAGGAGGATGGGGTTAGGACTGGATTACACATCTCATTTTCATTCTGAGGGAAACATTTTCTGTAAATGTGGAACTCAAGGAAAGCAGTCTGTGCGCAGATTTTTGAGTGTTAGAAGAAGGAGGAGGTTTTTCAGCTTTTTTTGGTTCTCTGTGGTTTGTTCTTTCCATTGTATTAGAGAAATACCCTGCTTTTCCCACCTGTATGGAACAACAGCACTACAGTTCTAAAGACCACGGTGCTCCTTAGGAAGGGAGGCTTAAGGGGTGTTGAAGCATCTGCAAGGCAGACCGCAGTTCCCTGAGCCCAGGCAAGCACTGCGTTTCTGTCTGAAGCCACTTGCACCGTGATCCCCTGCGCGCTTTGCCATGTGCAAGCATGCTTGGCTCAACATCCGCCAGAGCACCGGGGAGGCAGCAGTCCTCTGCTTTATCCTGTGACCCCTATGTACATTTATCACCAGTCTTCTACATTTCACGTAAACAAAAAGCCCAAGGGTGTCTGGGGATAATTTAGAATTCAGCCTCTCCTTTTTGCGACCGGATTAAATACAAACACAACTTTTTACATTTTCTGGAAATTGACAGAAGAGGGAGAAATACAGTTACGGGAGTTGAACTGCAAAACTCCCACACGTCTTTCTGCTGCTCAGAATACTCTCCGTCAGATGCTCAGGACTGGCCAGACCGAGTCTCAGTGCAGATTTGGCAGTAGTGAGTTGCTGACCACGAGAACAGCATCTCTGGCTTTGCCCTTTGTGTCGCAGCCACGCACGGGAGCAGCTCCGTTCACTAGACCAGAGACCGCAGGAATGACTCCATACATTCTTCCAGTCAGAACACAGGGTTTTTCTCTCAGAATTCCGTGTCATGTCAATGATAGCTATTTACCTTATGCTACTTGTCGTGTTTAGATTTCTTACAAATGACACTTCTTGCTGTCAGTCTGATTAACCCCAGGTAAGACTTTAATCAGATTTTTGTCAGAGATTGGCTGTATTTACTCAGGCCTTAAGTAAAAAGTGGCCAAATTTGTGTTGGCATAACACATGTATTTAACAGCTTCAGGAATGCTGCATGCTGCTAAACTGCAGCAGCACTGATGTATGAACAGGTGTTTCATTTTTGTTAACTTTCACTCCCAATGAGTATCTGAGAAACCGACTGTTTATATCTGAAAGCCACCTTTGCCAAATTGTAATTACTTTTAATGGCTGCTGCAAGTAATGAGAACAATTACTACTTCCCTATTCCATTTAATCATTCTTGTCCTTTTTGCTGCAGACATGCTGAACCTTAAGCTAGAACAGGATGCATGCCAGGAAACAGCGTTACCCAGCCTGAGCAGCTTAAAAAAATACTTGCCCAGTTTAGCTTTGCAAGGTTAGTTGTGGGTAATTAAACACAAAATCGAAACATCACTGTTGCTTTGACGAAAGTTTAATGTACACACCGGCGTGGTTGGTGCTGCAGCCATTCTGACTCCATGGATACTGCGTAAGCAAAGCAAGTCTCCACCTCACGTTTTTGGTTGTCTTCAGCGCCATCCAGGCTGCTCACTGCCCTGCAACAGCTTTTTTAGGAATGTTTCCACCCTCTCTAGCTGCACAGACCGGTCACTGGCATTTGCACTGCCGTGGTAGCTCCTGGCCCCTGGCAGAGGGTAAGGCTGTGATGGAGACAGCCCTATCTACCTTGGGTCAGTGGGCGTGCTGTAACTGAGATCGCCTCAAGCAGCAGCGAACACAGGTCAGCGTGCTTTTTGTTTTGCCCATCCATGCATCCTCCCAGACCTTTCTCTGGGCTTAACTCCTGCTGCCAGTTTGGAGCTGTGGGGTTTCTGAGCAGTGAGTTTGAGTAAGGGCTTCACACTGGCACAGTGGAGACGTGTTTTTGCACAACAGGGCATGGAGCCCCTGGCTTTTCTGCCCAGTCTTTGTCCCCTGAGCTCAGCCCTTCGTGGTGGAGCTGGCTGTGCAGACACCAGTGAGCTGTGAAACCCACCGGGAAGCACAGCCAAAGCCACGGCAGGCCAGGAGGAGAGCTGGGAGCTGGAGGCTGGAAGCTGCTCCCCAAGCAGGGGGGGGCTCTGTCCTAGTCGAAGAAGGGAAGTCTGCGAGGCTGCGTTCATGGGTGAGTGAATACAGTGGACTTTCCCATCTGCTGAGGGGTAAAGGTGCTGCCGAGGTGTCTGAAAAGTGATTTATGGCAAAGGGGAGAAACTGAATCCTCTGAAAGAGAGAGAGCTCCACCATCTGATTCAGGAGACCCCGCACGGTATTGCCGATGCATTTCAAACCCTGGGTAAGACTGATCTTTCCTGTTCCCGATTCTGTCCATTTTAGCAGCCCTGGACTTCTTGTCCTGAAGCTCGTGCTGGGGAACAGGCCTGCAGGGAGATATGTCTGGCAGCCTTCTGAGGGACAAGGGAAAGGGAAAGGAATTAAGAACGATTTGGTAGCCAGAAAGGACTCGAAGTAAGTCCTTTTTTTCCGCTTCTGTTGTGCTGATAGTGGAAATGATTCCTCCTCCCCTCCCGTGTGACATATGTCGTGCCCTGCCCGAAAGACGACGGGTTGCTGCTCTCGGGCCTGCCCGGCACATGGGGACCCTCCTTCAGCAGGGCTGCCGCCTCGCAAGTGGCGTTTGGGATGGAGGAAAGCTGATAATCTTGAAGTTAAAACACGAATTTGTCCCTATCTCGTTACCAAACGTGCAACTCATCTGTGAGTACAGTGTTCTTCTAAGAGCCAAGTGGGTTGTTTCTTCTCATTAAATGAGAGCAGGTATTTTATTAGCTGGTAAGACTAATAAAGATCAAAGATTTGAGACGGTATTTCAGAAGAATAACTGGTGTAAATAGGAAGCTCGCTGTTTTCACCCTACCTGGACAGCAGGTGTTTGCCATGAGGCGGTTTGTGCAAACCCTCTTTCAGCTCGTTGCGTCTCTCCTAGGCAGCCATGTTAGACAGGCTACGCGGTTTAACTTCAGAGCATTTACTTTGGTAGACAATTCAATACGCTTCTGAGCCATTCTGCAAATTTTTAGGAGATAACCAGGTTCAACTTCAGGCAGTCATGAAGGCTAAGGGAGAACGCTGTACGGTATCACGGACCTCTGCAAAGCCTCGGACAGAACCCAGCAGCTAAAAATGTTCATTTTGGATTTAGCAGCACAGAGCTTTCTCTGGCAAAAGGGCAGGCAGGACCTCTTTCTGTTCAGTTTTATCTTCTCGTAATTTGCAAAAAAGCTGACAACCAAGTTCTTGTGTAGCTGAATGAATGGCACAAAGTATCCATGGAATGAACTCTGTGAACACCATGCAGCTTCTGTTTCATTCAGTCAGGCCTACACCGAACCACGTGAGGAAACGGAACTGTAAATCAGGACGGCTATTTTTAGCCCTCAAAAAAGGTCTGACTATGAATATAACTGATTATTAAGCATCTAATTGGTGAAAATACTAACAAATACCTCAGCTGTGGTGCCCGGCTGTCCTGTTTAAGCTGCTTAACACCGCTCCATTTAGTTACACTTTTCACTCTGCATCTCTATGCTATTGTCAGGCATTTCAGCATAATCTTGGGGAAGAGTGTATGGATGGGGGCAGGAAGTGCTTTTAAGCACATCGACTGTAAAAGATTTAATCTCATTCATAAATACATTTCCCAACTACATAGATAATGCATGGATTTAAACCAATTTCTGTGGACGTTCCCTAATGCAATGGACTGCAGTGCTCCTGAGTAATCGTTACAGTCCACTGGATCTGCAGCCCATGAATTAATGAGGATTTACACATTAGCTGGTTATGGTTCCTTAGGAGCTATTAAGAACTTTTAAACATCTTGTTATTGAAATGAGCCTACAGGAGCATCATGGAAACTCCTGCCAAATCTGATGGGAATAGACCGTGAGTCAGCAAGGGCATTTGAGAGCCTTAAGCAAGAACTGCTTTTAAATTGTCTCCAGCGGGATTGCTCGTAGGCCGATCTGCACCAGCATCAGCCTCCCATGCCTTCGCCTGCAGGGCGTACGCTGCAGTGTGCTCCTGGTGAGGCTGTCCGCACCCTTTAACCCACAGTGTGAGACCTGGGCACAGCAGATCACCACCGTGGAGGTCTCCACCTGTCACCACTGACTGCAGCGTGTGGGCTTCTGACTGCTGAGCCTCCAACGCACACCTGATCTAAATTGCCAAAATTGTGCGTGAGGATCAAGGCAGGGAGGGTTTTAACGCCACCGAACTCCAAGTCATACCTTTGTCCTTGGCACTTGAGGGCTTCTTCAGCAGATTCATACATCTGGGGAGAGCATTCAGGCTGGAACGGTGGCACAAAGCTGCACGAGGAGTAGCAGCTGGCAGAGGGGCTGGCTTGTGGAAGCGGCCTCCCTCTCTGCCACCCAAAACGTGTGGAGGGGCTGTGCCAGAATATGCTCCTGAACCATACTTCTAGGCTTCCGGGTCACTGCTGTTACATCTGCCTTTCTGTCACTGTTTTCATATTTAAAACTGTATTCTGTTCTGCTCCGTACTAAATTATCACCTTTATACGTTCCTTGTGCTTAAATCTTGCAACGCTCTCAAGAGAACTGCCGTAACCTCCATGCAACGACCCAGATCACACCCTTTTATCTCTGTGGATCTCGGCAGGAAAACAGCTCTTTATTTTTTCATTTTCATGGAGTTTCAGTCACATCCATGACACTGTTCTCCTCCTCTTTCCTTCCCCTCCCTCAATCCCCACCTCGCTGTCCCCATGGGAGCATCCAGCAAGGCTCATCATTTGCCACCAAATGCAGTGATGCCCAGAGACAGCCGTGGCCTGAACGAACGTTGGAATGCAGTTTATCTAAAAACCCAATGCAAAAAGCTGGTGCAGAAGTACAAGAGAGCCAGTAAGACAGCGCAAATTTGAGGCTGGGCAGACCTGGGGAATCCCCAGAATGATATCACTCTAAAAAGGGTATGTCCTCGGGGAAATGATTCCCTGCATCTCTTCTGCTTTGTTTTGTTCCTCTGCTTTGTGTCCATGTTTGCAGTTGCATGGTTCCAGCTTTGCGCCTTCAATACCCAAGCCATTTGTCTCAGACACGCTTAGCAGAAAGCAGTCTCACAGAAAGCTCAGGCTTCTCCTAACAAAACGTGACACGGGTGCTGATCCTCCCAACATACAACTCCTTCGTTTCGTAAGGGCGAGCAGCTGGGACCTCAAGCCAGAAAAAGTAAATGAGGATGGAAGTAGCTGCAGAAATGGGATGTCAGTGCTGTAACTGGTAAAAACGCCAGTAAGAAAGTTTGAGTTTTACCGCTAATGATGATGAGGCTTGGTTCGGCTTGGCAGCGTGGGCTCAGGAATACTCTGCACGAAGCAGCACACGCACGCGTGCTCTGGTGGTTGCCTGTTTGCCTTCATGGACGCAGGGAGAGCGGGTGCTCAGGAAGAGAGCAGCAAAAGGGCCGGTGAGCCACACGGCAGAAAGTGAAGGGAAACCGCAGAAAAAGCCAAACAAGAGAGAGCTATACCTGAGTGCATGTGGGAGGACTCACAAAAGTTCCTTTAAAAGGTGCATTTGAAGGTTGTGTGAAATGGGAAGGGGTGCCGTTCTGCTGGACAAGGGCGGCTTAGCTGTGCCTCGACGCTGAGCATAAGAGCCCAGTGTTCCTGCTCATAGGGGAGGTGATAACTTGCTTTGGGGGATATTTTTTATAATGTTGATGCTGGCTTTTTGAATGTTTTTCTATGCAACGTGTGTGTGTCTGTGTGTGTGTGTATGATGGGAAACACACGAGCGTGTAGAGAGAACTGTGGTTGCAGTGTGTGGAATTTGCTACTGGCAAGTTATTCTAGCATGGAGTCCAAGAAAAATACCAGGTAGGCTCATATTTTTGCATGTGCTTTTTTGTTCTGAAACGTTTTAAAAGTCTTCCAAAATGCAGGAAGTGGCACCTGGGGTCTCAGAATTTTCTTGGGGCCGATGTTCCTGGTGGACATCTCTCAATATTCTGTTTCTGCTTCGGTTTTTGTTGTTTGGCGAACTCCTGAAGGGAAGCTCAGATGAAGAGGCTCCAGAAGGCCATCCTAGCTGGGAGGCTGGCTCTTCCTAAACGTTTTCTTCTGCCCTGTCCTAGGGACTATGGGAGTCTCCAGACCTTCTTCCCATGCTCCTGTTGTTCTGAACCACTTCTGCAGGACGCAGGCAGGACTAAGCGGAGTGGAGGGGCACGGACTGATGGGAGATGGTCCTGTTAGCTTCCTTAACACATGTGTAATAGAAGAAAAAGGGTTGAATTGAAGACACTTCACTGTGTCACTTAAAATTATTTTCTCTGTCCTCAGCAATTTTCTCTTTAAGGTCTTTGCACAGACATTGGGACAAATGCTTACTTGTTTTCCATTGAAATTTTGCATCAGACCAGAAGCGGGCCTTGGGCCAGCAGGCACGTTTTTCCTTTTCCAAAGAACGCACACCCCCTTAGTAATCATCATACTGCTCCTCACGTGCTGCCTAACAGGGATGGGAAGTGAAAAACCAGAGGCTTTGGAAGACCTAGGGAAGAAGCATCCCAGGAGGGGTGGGCTGGCAGCCATCCCTTAGGGGACGGCTGCTGCAGCAACTTGTCCATGGGGATCTGTGTGGTACGTGTGGCTTGGGGCTTCAAATCCTTGCATCTCCGGTCAAAAAGAACTGAATGGACGAACGGGCTTTGCTAGCCCTGAAAGCCAGTAAAAGGGTGGCAGGTGGGCAAAAAAAAAAAAAAAACAAAGGCAGAAAGAACACTGTGCGTTGTGGGCAGCAGCAGCAACACTCCCTTGAGCTGCACTGGGAGCCCACCCTGGTGTTCAGGCCAGGGAGGCCAGGGAGTTTGCAAGCTGCTGAAAGAAGACACTGCCTCTACTAAACGTACAGCTTTGTGTGCTGCTATGTATAGCCACCTATACACGTAGCAGGGGTCTAATGCAAAGGCATCCCTGTTAGGCTCTCTCAAATGTGTTTAAGGTACATGAGGTCAAATACAGGCAGATCTGAGGAAGGCTCTGGGAATAAACAGAAGTATACCTGGAATCCTGTCAGAGTAGATGCTCTGTGTTCCTCAAGAAAGCTGAAGTGACTCCAAGATGTGTTTGCTGCCTTCTAGAACTCATCGTTCTACTAGGTGTATGGTCACATCCTTATCTTGGGCATCATCATCAGCAGTTCTGCTACGGCAGTAAAATACAGGAACTCCAGGCATAGATTAGTTTAATCCTTCACAAAACCTACTCACATTGCCATGCAAGCACTGAACATTTTAATTCATTTGGGATCAGAATTGTGAACAGAATTTAGTGGATGCTGCTTACAAGCGTCTGTAGCTTCTGGAAGTTTCTGCAGTGGCTGTATTGCTTTTATCAAAACACATACGTTTCTATTCACTTCTGCCTGTCAACGTTTTGCATTGGACCTACATACTGCTCATACACGTTCACTTGTATTTTCCACTTGGACTTTCATTTGGAGTTGCTCCAGTTTGCCTCTTTCATTAGTGTTAATAACTAAGACACTTCCTGAGGCTGGCCCTCTAAAGGGCTGTCAGGAAACCCAGAAATGATCAACACTGGGGTGTAGTGCCACAAGAAGGCTTCCTCTTATTTAGATGCCACATATTCAGCTTAGGAAAAAAAATCCTATTCTATCCAGTCAAGCGACATTTCTGTCCAAAAAAGGAAAGACGTCTGCCTTTACAAGACAGCAGACATTAATGTGGAGAAGAGGTGTTAATCCTTGGAATATCCCCATGAAAACAAAATTTATTTCAGAGGTCTGTAGGTTTTGGTTTTTTGTTTTTTTTCCCCACAGTTTAAAACCTAGAGGCATTTACGTCTTTTGCCAGTATCCATCCTGAATGTCTGGTACGGATTTCGGGGTTGAAGCTATCCATTTGGTGAGAAATTTCTGTTCAGAGCAATGTGCAACATGTTGGACAATCAGATACTGCTAAACTTGGGTATATATCTGGGGTGCTAAACTGTGTTTTGGAATGGTGGTTTTATTATTAATTGTCTGGTTGAGAGACTTAAACCATTTGGTGCTCGGACAAATTGGAATCCTTTAAGTAAATAGTTTAGTCTTGGCATCCTTTCACTCTAACTGCTGCAACTTATCCAGTTAATGTCGGAGGGGTGGATGTTTCATCTCGAAAGCACATTTAGAAGGACAAAATTTGATTTTATATACACTGTCTCTTACTCTAAAAGCACAGATTTCCAAACAGTGTATAAAAGTCCATAATTCATGCCCAGGCACAAGCAGCATTTGCAAATATTTCAGACTAAACTGGGAAAGCGCCCTTTTTTTTTTTTTTCTTTTTGCAGAAACCTGAATTTCTTAGACTGTCCCGAATTCAGGTTGTGGGTCTGGCTTCACAGATTGCATTTGGCTACTGCTATCAGATGGTGGCGGCAGAGTGGGAAAATTCACAATGTGAACAGACAGTATACTCACAGGATATGAGCACGATACTACATGCTTAATAATGTATTACAATAAAAAACACTTAAGCTTCAATTCTGCAAATGTTTATTAAGTGCTTAACTCCCAGAGGACTCTCAAGTCTGTAAAATTAAGCAGATGTGTAACTGTTTGCAGTACTCATGCCTTCAGACTTACTCTGAACCCCACCAAGTCCACCGGAGGCTGCATGTGAGATATTTGGAAGCCTTCAGAAAACATACATGCACGTTGTTGGGATGTTGAAGAGCTTTTGAAACACAATAGGAGAAACTCCTGTGTCACTGGAAATAAGCTTAAAATAGGACGGAGTGGCTACTGAGGTGTGTAGGTGTGTATGCGTGTTTGGAGAGAAAGCAAACAGCTGCAAGGGTTTCTGTAGAAATGACACGAGATTTTGGAGTGCAACAGGACATGGACAGAAGTGCTGCAACTATCTTTTGCTCTGCAGCTCTGAGTTCCCTAAGAAAATTAATGACTTTCACTGCTGAAAGACTGTTTGCTCAGCAGGAGGAATGGCTTTAGGAACTATCCTGCTTGCTGACAAGTGATTCCAACAACAGCCGTGAGGGATACGTTGACACGTGCCTCCATCTTACCGAAAGTGGTGAAGTTGAAGCCTGAAGCCCAAAGCCCTGCCACCTCCCTGAAAAGGTAATCAGTCAGGGAGTTAAACTTCTGTGAAAGAAAACTCCTTCATTTGACAAAAACAGAATAGTTTTCTGTACTGGTCAAACTCAAATTCTGCCGGTAAGCTGTTTAACTCTTAGCATGAAAGTCAGCAGTGAGGTAAAAGACTTGAATATCACACATTTGGCAATGCAAGAGGATTTATCTTTGTGTGTGCCAGGGCTTCTTTGTTTACAAACACATAAAATAATAAAATATGTTGTTCCTTTTCCTACTAAACTTCCAGAATTTTCTCCCCTCCTTCTGCCCTGCAGCAATAGTAGCAATATTTCAGTAGCAATGTTTTATTGTTTGTTTTTTTTTTTAATGTTTTTTGGAATCAGAATATTGCAGATGCATAAAGCCGTGTGTGGCTGGCTATCCTGAAAGACAACTGATTTGTTAGAAACATACGACCTAAGAATTATTCAGTAACTTGTAGAGCTTAAATCAATTCCTGTTTTATTCAAAACCGTGCAGTTCCCACCTCCACTTATGAGCAGGAACACCTCCACTGAGTGCTCCTCTTCTGTTACAGCAAATGGGTTCCAAATGTATTTTCTTGAATTCTTCTGCTACTACACTGTCTCCCCAGAAGATGTTTTAAATAGAATTATTTATTATTTATAGGCTCTTGTCAAAGCCTATAAAATCCCGTCTCTGTTAAATTTTCATTTCGGCCTGTTGGCCAGCTGCTATTCTGAATGATCACATCGTTGTGCAAACATACTAGATGATGAGGAGAAGAAGATGGAGTACTTACTTCTTGGCAAACATATGCACGTTGCAAAGCTTTTGTTTGTTTGCTTGGGAGGAAAAAACATCCCATGTCTGCTAAGGGATCTGAAATGATGATCAGATAAACCGATCCAAAAGTCAGAGCGCTCTGCTTCTATTTTCCATAATAAGTATAATTAAAACTGTATGAAGGCTGGAATGCTGAGAGGTGACTCAAGTAATTGGCTGGTTAACGTTAAGAAGGTGCAAATTCTCCAGAAAAGCCTTCTGCATACCAACTGAAAATGCAACCCACGAAATAAATCCATCTGCCTACATTTGTTTTAACAGTAATACTGACCTTAGAGCAAGGTATTTCCGAAGGATTTTTAATGACCAGCTGGAGTTAATAGCCTTTGGCTGTACCTCAGGCTTTAAACTCTGCCCAGTCAGTCATTAATTCTTAGGAAATGCTCTGTTCCTTGATTGTTACTGCTTAACTGCATGACAACCTGGACTGTAAATAGCTGTTAGCAGAGAAAATATAATTATTGTTAAAAGCATACAGTACCTTCCCTCAGAAAAGGTTCCGAAGTATTTACAAGCCGAGGGATCTGTAAGCTAAGGCGATTTTTGTCGCTGGGAAAATAGCCTGTTTTGTAACAGACAAGACTAAGACTCCTTCCTCAGTAACTCCCTGAGAAATTTGTTACCCTTAGGGTTGTCTGGTTGCCAGCTACGGGTGCTGCTGGCTATGGGCTTGAGAAGCATTACCTTCCTCTACCTCTGGCTTCTGGTCAAGAGGATCTGGACTTTCCAGACATCTACCTATCTTCTGGGGAAACATGTCAAACACAGTAAAATATCCACCACCAGAGCTTCAACATGCAGAAAAACCAGGCTCCTGCAACCAGTATGCAGTTAGGCCTGTCATGCCAGTGCAATCTCTAAGGCAGTGCAGCCTCATCTGCAACGTCTGCATCCTGCAGGGGATTTAGGAGGAGAACATCAGACCACTGAAAGGGCTGAGCTGGACCAAACATGTCTAATTTCTGCCATGTCAGCAAGAATATCTGCAGAGACGTTAATAGCTAGAAGGATGAAGACACGGACCCAGCGATTGGCAAAGCAGAGGAATCAGGAGGTGACAGCCAGACTTTCTGGCTTGCTCTCTGCCAGCAATGTGTTCACAGACTCAGACCACCACTTTCTGCTCACCCACAAGTACTACTGAGCTGCAGAGACAGTTAGCCTGATGCTGGAAAACCAGGCAAGCTTGCGTAGAACAGCGTGCACGCAGCACACAGCTGTGCTGTCACTCGCTGGAGCTTCCTGACAGCAAGCACAGGAGCAAGGGCCTCCCCTGCAAAGGCTGTGCAGAAGGCTTTGCTGGGCATGCAGCTGCACTGTGCAGAAATACAAAGCTTCCGGGGCCTGAAACAAACTCCGAACAAGCCACTGTTACACCAGCCTCTTTTTTAACTGTGAATGAGAGAAGGCTGGCTCTACAGACCTGTAACTTAATGACAAATGACTTTCGGCACATAGAGTTTAAGGAATTTTATCAGGTGGCTATGAAGAGAAACTGATGATAAGCATAAAGCTACATGAAATTTCACCCATTGAAACTTCAAATCCAGCTGACAGATAAAAAGTGTTATTTGTATAGTTTTATTTCTTCTAATCATTATTTGTAACTAGCCTAGTATGGCTTTACTAGATCTAACACAGTTACAAGGTCTCTGAGCAAGAACTAGTAGATTCTTCCATAATTTTAAACTATGTGTTGCTAAAGCTAGCAAAAGGACATTTTGAAACCATTTTTTCAGTGGTTGGAAACTTTCTTAAAAGAGCAGACTTCTCACATGCTCTCCCTGCTGTTTCTTAGTTAGGATTTCTTTGTTACACGGCAAAAGCCTATCACGCCATTTCACACTTACAGGCCAGTTTCCGTGTGTCCCTCCTATTGACATTAACGTACTGGCAAAACTTTTACAGCATTCCCTTTGTAATTTCTCTTGGTGCAGCCGTGGCTGAGGAGCCTGGCAAAGTGTGAAACACCCAGGTGTCAGCAGCAGCTCAGGGGCACCTTAACAACAGAGGTGCCAGGTTCTGTGAGCCCATGCTCCCCCACTGCTGTGGGCAGAGTGAAATCCACGGCAGGGGTCAGGGTCCCGGCCCCTTTGGCCACCTGCTCCCCCCAGCAGCTCGGCTCGCAGCCCTGCGGCAGGGAGGGGATGTCTGGGAGGTGACACACAGTGCTGCAGGTCCACATGAGTTTTGAAGGGAGGAGTTTGGAACCACTGGAGATAGACAGTAACTAACTGAGTTACCTGCTTTCAGCATTTCATGTGCTATAGTGCACAGCTACTTATGTCATGTTTAGAACATGTCAGTGCTGCACCCTGTTTGTTTTCAGTATCTGTACTCACTGGAATAGGAGGGAACATGGGTGGACGGGGTACAAGGTCTGCTCTCTTACAGTCAAATACCACCTATTTCTTGAGTTATTCCAAACAGAGTTAGCCACTCAGTCAATTTGCACAATCCAATTATCTTTAGTAAGAGCCCCGTTAGTGAGACATTTAGAGGGCTTTTGGTATTTGGGGAAGAGAGAATAGCTAGTATTAATAAAGGTTTGAATTTTAGGATTGGAAATACTAATTATGTTTCCATTCTCATCTATACAAACTGTTGCTTAGGAGAAAAGAAATTGCTAGCCACCTGTATAGCAATCTAGGTCATCTGTCTGCAATATCAGTCCATAGACAAGCAACCCCAAGCTGCTATTCGTGGGTGCAGAACTGCTTACACTAGAGCCATCGGTCAGCGCAGATCCTGTGGTCTAGTGCAGGTACCGGTAGCTGAAAGGTTGGCTTGTCTGTCCCTGCCTTCATGGCTGGGCAGACTGACACAGGAGAACTGAGGAGCTCCTGACATACAGACGTGCCACAGCTTAATATGTTGGACTTCATGCACAATCTTGTTATTGAATGCTTTGCCCGGGCTAACCAATTTCAGGTAAGAACTGTATAGGCAAGAACTAAGGTTGCTTACACTTAGTTTCAGGGCACTTTGAGCCCCATGCGGTACAACCTAATGGACAGGAGATTCAGCTTGGTATTCTTATTTGATACCATATTATTTCACTAAAAAAACCCTATTTATAAGATTATATATAAGAGAACCTCTAACAATGCTGTAGCTGCTCCCAGAGTTCATATTTACCTTATGAAATTAAAAAAGTACACAGATGTAGGAAATGCATAGTTGAATCCTAGGGTTGAGTTAAAGCTCTTGAGCAAGCTTCCAGGGTCACCACTAAGGAAATAAAGGATGTGACATTGTGGTGAAAAAAGTGGACAGGCAACTCCTTCCAAAATCAATAGAATTCTGTATGAAGTACCAAACTCCATACCTGAATCTCGTGATTATCTCACAAACAGCCTTATGAGATTTTTGGCCCTTACTTGGCATTTATTTGTACATTTTGATTTATTTTACGTGTGATCTTAATTCTTAATGGCTTAGCTTTGCAAGACTCAGATTTGGGACAATTCAACACAGTTCATGTTGACTTCACTTATTTGCAATTTAGTGATGTATATTCTCAACCTAATCTCCACCATAATGTATTTTTTGTCTTTGCTATTTCACTGTACATTATGAGTTTATGTACACATCTTTCACTTAAAGAGATAACCGAAGCAATGCCTTTAAACTGGGCTCCACCGGCCTGTACAAAGCTGCAAAAGGCAGTTTTGAACTGTGTGCGTTACATGCATATGAATTATTATCAGTTGTGAATCAGATTCACCATATTAAATTATAGAATATTTTAAACTGATCCAGTGTAAATATTCAGTTAAAGCAGCAAGGAAATTAAGGAAACAAAGGAACACCTATTTAATGAGAGAATGATAGAAAACAAATTGATATTTTGTCTGAGATGTCATAAGGAAAGGACTAAATCTGAAGATAGACAAGGTTAAAGAAAGGTTAATACCAATAAAGGAAGAAGGATTGCTGACACAACTGGGAAGAGATTTATGAAAGAGTGCATTCCAGAGATTTGCAACTATGAATATTGCAGGCAAAGGAGTGTGGATGACAAACTGTTTAAAGAAGCAGTGAAGGCACTGGAATATTGGAGTTATATTTCCTTTGGGAGGTCAAAGAAGCACCATATTGTAGTGTCCAATAAGCTAAAGCAAGAAATGAGAAATATGAGGTTTCAGTTAATGTACAGAAAATGTAGGGGCAAAGTGAGCAACCCACAAATTGCAATTCTCGTTTTCTGCCACAGTCCCGTCTTGTTTCAACCTTCTTTTGACCAACACCAGAATGAATCCAATTCTACAGAGTTGCTGAAATATTTTGGTAGTTACTTTAATACTCAGTAAATGGAAATATTTTCTATTTTGAAAATAATCCCTTAGGAATTCCTAGGGACTGTTTCTGTGTGAAAGAGATCTGCTACACTGAAGAAATACATAATACCAAAGGCATGAAGGCCAGGCCAGTGAACTGGCCTATCTGACTCTGAGCAGAGGACCACATACAACATTCAGCAAATGCTTGAAGACCACTGAGGTGATTTCTTAACCTGAGTATCTCAGGATGAGACAATTTCTCTTTTCATTCTTCCTCTCACAGCAACTGTATTTTGCCTCAGTTTTAGTGCACGAGGGTACTGCATGGCAACATTTCGCTTGTATCTCAGTGATTTGTATCAGTCTACGAAAAGTTGAGAGACTGCCTCTCATATGTGAATTTTGCTTTTTGTTTTATTTCAAAATTTCTGTTTTTAATGGAATAAGACATTATAAGCTACTTTAGTTACCACACTTTACTGTTCTGTGGGCTTCTTTGAAATTTTAGTTTCAAGCAGAGCTTACCTTTCTCATGGATACATTTAAACAGTGAAGAAAAATTAATTCATTGAAATTTAATTTCTTAATTTGATAATCTTATTTTTAATAATCAAGTTTGCAAAGGAAAAATATACTGAAGGCTTTCAGTGAGTGATGTTTTAGAGTTCATTGATGTACTTTTAATTATGTTGGTAATTTCATTTTCTAAGATTTAATGCTCCATAACTTGACACGAGTTTGAATGATGATGTAAGCCACGAGAGAGTATAAAGTTTTGTAGCTGCATTTTGATTCTGAACAGGCAGTTTCCCACACCTCCAAACCTCTGTAAATTGGTTCAAGCATGATCTCTATCACATTTTGTTGATTTGTTATTTTGACTCCTGCTTGGTGCCAATAAAATCGGTGTTTCCCTTTTTATTATCTTACATTTTGCTGGAACTTTTCAGGCTTTAGGACGTGTAAATACCTTGCCCAGTTGAGGACTGTATTTCATACACATTAAGAAAGAATATAGTCATATACATGAAACTGAAATTCTCACTAAACTATTTCATATTGGTAACAGCTGTCACTGAGAAAACAAACAGGTCAAGGCAAAGTCATTAACTTTCCATTCTGCAGCAAGTATTTTATGCTCCTTCCATACGGAAGGATCTCCTTCCACATGTCACAGAAACTTCTCAGAGTATAAAGAGGCAATATCACAGAAATGAGTAAGCTCACAGCTTCTATGCACTGTGCTTAGTTCCTGCAGGCAGAGCCTCAGGAATGCTCCGGTGTTCACCCATTCCACGAACAGTTGGATGTCATGGAAGATTTTTATGTATTGCTGCTTTCTTCATGTCTTGGGAATGATCAGCTTCACTCACGTTCTTCTCTACAGCATCGGCTGAGAGTGCAGATAGGCACAGGGATAGGAATTATAATATGAAACCATGAGGAAGTTAACAAAGACAGAAACACAATCAATCACCAAAGTAAATACTTCAGCTTGGTGATGTGCGTATTGAAAATACACACATTGAAAAGATGCGCAAGAAGACAAATTGCAACAATCTTGACAGTGTCAAGGTTAGCTAATTGATTGATACATGGTATAATTTTGAAATTTTATTCTTGTAAACATATGTTTCGTGCAAAACTGGGAAACAACGAGGGCATAGCTTTAATAGATAGCAGGAGAATTCCTAAGGTTCTGTTCAAGGAGCATAAAATACCATTGGCACATTCAGGGACAATTTTTCAGAACCTTGTAGAGGCCCACCAGCTAAAAGTTGATAGTATTTGTGATATAGAATCATAGAATGGTTCAGGTTGGAAGGGACCTCAGAGATCATCTTGTTCCAACCCCCCTGCCATGGGCAAGGACACCTCCCACTAGCCCAGGCTGCCCAAAGCCCCATCCAGCCTGGTCTTGAACACTTCCAGGGAGGGGGCATCCACAACTTCTCTGGGCAACCTGTTCCAGTGGCTCACCACCCTCGCAGTGAAGAATTTCCTCCTTATATCTAGTCTAAATCCCCCCTCTTCCAGTTTATAACCATTACCCCTCGTCCTGTCATTATCTATCCTTGCAAAAAACTCCTCCCCAACTTTCCTGTAGGCCCCCTTCAGGTATTGGATATATCTATCTGTTTAAATATACATACAATTATATAAATATATATTTATATAATAAATATAGACAAGCATATAGCGTATCTATACATATATATGTTACATGCTGTGGACTTCTCTGGAAGGAAGGGAAATCTTCTGACAGCTCCCGATGCTATACTTGCCACACTAACACTTGGGCAGTTCCAGTTCCATCCGTAAAGGACTACAATACATTTCCAGCAGATACATGAGCTCCTCCTTGTCTTGTATTGCAGCAACCATTTTGAACTAACCGGAGCTACGTGAAGGTACATAGCATGTCTGCTTCAGGTACAGGGTCTGAGGGCATTGTGCTTGGTACTGTGCATTTGTGTAAGCAGCAGCTCTTCAACCCTTACAGCAGCATGTGCTCTTTAGCTAATGACTATAATGAGTACAAAATATATTGCCCATGTGCTGGTCACCTGCACCGATCAATTATACTTACTTCGCACCTTTGAGTGCCTCACCTGCAGCTTGCTCCATTAATCTATCTCCCCAAGTATTTATTCTAACATTCCAAACCTTTGAGCAGTTTCAAACAGCCATTATTTTTTTTCTCAAAACCTGTCAAAGATATATTTTTCTCTCTTCTCCCAAAAGGGGACTTTTTCCTACCAAAATAATACTGCCCAAAATACAAAAGGGTGACATTTTGCCCCAAACCAAAGTGTAGTATCTGTTCTACATCATCAAAGTGCAAAGCTTAAGGAAGGGCTTTTGCAGCACACCTGAGCAAAGAGGAGATTGCTAGGTTCTCAAGAACGATCCTTCCCAACACATTGAGATCTTCAAGCTGTAGCTTTCTTGCCTATAGAGACAGTATTTCCGGTGAGTTTTAACAGTGTCAACTTTTGGAAGGTTCAAAGATTTACTATCAGTAATTCTCTCCTTGAAACTGTATGGCTGGGTTAGCTGTATGCTCAGTACTACCCGCTATTAAAGATCAAGGCTATGAGAAAGAGTCTCAATAATATTTTTAAACGCTCAGATGTTTTGCATTTATTAAATGTAGGAGAGTGGCAATCTGTATGCAAAATGTCCGAAGTAGCATAACATTTGTATTGGCATTCATTTGATTCGTACTACCCAATTCATTATTCAAATCACGCCACTTTTTTGGGGCTATTTTAAATAAAGGTCATCTGAAGGTAATAGTACCAAGTGTTCTTTCCACCTATTGGAATTCATGCATGATAATCATTTGCTGTGATTTTTACTCCTGTTTTTATGCATCCATCTTCTCTACTCTTTCCCCTGACTTTCTTAAATGTCTTTTTTTTTTTTTTTTTT